>OZ026838.1:12128966-12310983 GCA_964023205.1 Lutraria lutraria
CGATCAGCAATGATCTAATATATTAGATATACAAATAAAATTATGATATATGTAATTGTTTAAAACTCATACAGTTTATCGACGCCTTTGTACGAAAGCTCGGGGTAACGGAACGTTAACAAAAATATTTATAAGGGAAATAACTCGTGCAGGTAAATGTATGTTATATACAATAGAGTTATGTCAATATAAACGAAATTTCATTATTAATACAATTCGAATGGAATGCAAAAACATGTAGTCTAACTTGATCATCTAAACAACAGATGTATCCACTTAAATAGAACTCGTGATAGATCTTTAATTGAAGAAATGTCATAATTTACATTCAAAATGCCCAAGTTAGGCGTAAAAAGTGTTGTTGTTTCTGGTTACCTTATCTACTCCATTCTTGCTTTGCAACCGTAGTTTTATTAGGCCTGAAAAACGGCTCCCTTTATACCTTTCCGCGCACAAAAATAATCTTTCCTTAATGACAAAAAAATGGCGGCGAAAAGAGTGCACGGTGTAGCTTTTGAACAAAATGCATTCATTACAATCGAAATACTTCTTTAAATGCAAATCCTTAATAGTAAAAGATGGTAAAACTAGGACAGATAAAATAAAAGTGACATTACACTCAACGTAGCAGAGAAGATAACTTAAAGCAATTTGAATCCATTTTATATATATAAGCAAAACAGCAGTTTTAGATTACCCCCCCCCCCCCCATCCTATTTCTAATGAGCATGAAACTTGTCGAACAGTTATTTACTACCATCGTGCTGTATGTAACTTAAAACTATTTATTACAGCGTAGAACATATTTATGCAATTATGACCATTTTTGGAAAATGAACGATAATTCAGCTTTCAATAGTCGTCAGTCGCTCGGTGCGTATTAATTTTTATGCGGGCCTAAGTACAACGTTTATCTACATCCGCCATGCAATTTTAAAATAGTACCCGTTTAGTGTTGCAGCGCAAGTCTACGTAAGTTCATTGAGTGATTTCAGTACTTTGATTGCACATCCATCTTTGTTTTTGGAGAATTCATGCAGGTCAGGATCAACTCCTATTATTCGGGAATCCCTGAAGATCAGGAGGAACTGTCCCAGTTTTGGTGGCTATAATTATTTCCTAATATGTATTACCATAATAGGATGTCTTGCAAATATAAACCACTACATCATCCACTGAAAACAATACACACAATGGCGTTATTAGTAAATCGTATTATCTTTATATGCACCTCAAAACAAATTAATATCACAGTCCGCCTCTGCCACTGATCGCTGCGCACGCAGTATCCAAACGGAAAGTACATCACCGATTTTCGGGAAAAGGCCGATGTATGTTGCAAAGACAATGGACGAATATAACATGGTGCGAGGTTAGTAGTTATATTAAATCTGATATAATTCATGAACGTTTTTCTATATACATGTAGACTGTATCAATCACAATATGTATCTACATGTACTCGTATATGTATTTATTACTACTAATTTGTGTACTACGTGGACGGAAGATAAAACATCCAGATAATTATATCTATATTAACACAAACTTACCATATACGCGCGTTAGTCCAACTCACTAGACTGTGTGCGACGACGAGACACTTTTTGGATGGCCCTTCCTGTTTCAATTATGAAATCGACCTACCGGATAACCAATTATAAGTAAATCTAAGATGCGTATTATGCATATCGCCGCGCATTTTCATGATTAAGATCGAGAAATCAAAATAAGACCTTCATCATCTCCTTGCAGCATCATAGTCACGCTCAGGTATGCCGAGGTAATTGCTTCGGCTAAAATTTGCAGAGCAATAAAAAAGAAGAAAAAAGACTGTAGCAACGTTATATGTCACACCGACGCTAAATATCGCATTTGACGTTATATGTCGCAAGGCTGACGCTAAATGTCACAACCAACGCTAAATGTCGTAAAACCACCTGACGCTATATGTCGCATCTGTAACGCCAAAAGTCGCAACAAATAGTACTGACGCTATTTGTCGCAACATCACCGCTAAATGTCGCACTCCTTTATCAATCTCTATAATGTTGAGTTATCGTTCCCGCTACGCTCCCAAATGACTGTTCATTCGTTCATGTTAATGTTTACCTCTACCCCCCCCCCCCCAAGTAAATCACATTTGCTCGTATGGATCGGGGATTTTATTTTTATCTTGGCATTTATTATATACCGCTGTCGCCGTTGTGTTGATTGAGTGATGGACTTGCACACTAATGATATGAACTTTCACACAAACGACATGGACTCTCCCACTAATGATATGGATTAGCACACTAACGCTGTGCACTCTCACACTCGCGCACGAACGATTTGAACTATCCCACTAATGATATAGATTCGCGCACTTACGATATCACGCACGTTTAACTCACAACGAGTGTAATTTATCCTTCGGCAAAAAAGTTGAGAGGAACTTACGTTCCTCGTTGTGAGCACCCATATTGTATATCAACAACGTAAGTTTTTCCAAAATGTTGAAGAATACAGGCCTTTGTGTAAAAATATCGAAATGCAGTTAGCTAGCTTTGGGTTTTCCGAGTATGCACGTGTAAAGATGTTGCCTGTTGTGGAAAAATTTGATGGTAAAACCGTACGACGCAGTCACTCGGGGTGGCTTGAAATAATGAATGCCCGAAACTGTCACAATACACATGACTGTCAAAAACATTTTATTGGGTGATAGCACAGTGTAACAGATTTTCAAGAGCTCAAACCCTTGATCCTTGGAATGCCATTTCGCAGTTCTACCGACTGTTCTCATAGCCTACACTTCTTCTACCCTATTAAAGGTTATGATTTTCCCTTAGATATGAGGAAATTTCTTAAGTGCTATTGTTGAATCTCCTCAACTTAAATTTTCCCTTATGTAGGTCGATTATCCCCTTAAAAAATAACGTACCTTACAAGTTTTTAAGACAAAGAAGAATTCTGTCAAGCTTTGTTAGTATGAATTTATTTCATGTATATTGATATTGTAAATAATATTATATTGATTATATCCATTTGCACATATATTTTCAGTTCGGGTACAGCATTTAACACATTTGTTGATAAAGTTAGTTATGTTTGTTCGTAATTGTCGTACAGTATGATGGTATTATGAGTTAATGTGTCATCAAATTTCGTTCTATTAATCCTCTTCTTGTCTATATTCAGAATCAAGACCGTAGTTTTTGTCCCTATGGTGGTCTTAACATAATAGTTCTTCTGTATATACGAAATATATACGAACATTATTACATTAAAGTATAAGTTGTGGGATACGTCATTTCACGGTCGATTAGCCTTTAATGAACTCGGTATATTCTGTCGTGGAGTAAATGGGTTTGAATTTAGTCAATGTAATTGAGTTTGGAACATACAATGACGTTAAATGAACATTATTTGTCGCCTTTCACTGACACACTTTTCACATGTCGACGGTGTCAATTAATAATAATAGTGAAAATAAATGGCAACTTCGGTTGTCATAAACAAACAACAATTAGCATTCGTGCAAGCCAATTTTAACCGTAAGAGGATCGCTATATTTTGATAGGAGTATATGTTACATCATTTCTAAAATGGGCGATTTTCAGCCACTTGAACGCTTTTGCAAGTTAATTGTAATAAACATGCAAACCTAAACTATTGACAAATACATAAAAATACTGCAAGGTGGAAACTAATACACTTGCTAAAAGCCATTATTGGAATGTCGAAACGCAAGTTCAAATAACAGACACACGTCATGCATCCCTAGAAATCGCGTGATAAAGCAATGTTTTGGTTTACTGTCAGTTGTTTATGTGTAATTTGAGACTTCACAAAATGAATAAGCTGTTTATCAAATTGTATCTAAATTGTCACTATAAGGAAAATAAAGACATTCAGTCCTGGATGAGAAAGACGTTTTTCTTAATCTGTACGACCGCGTTCATGTAATAGCAAAGAAAAACTTATTTAAACATTTCCTTAAAGTTCAGAGTTCATTATTACAAGGTTTGAATAGTTTTATAGTACAAATGTTCATAATTATGTTCAACAGATATAAATTGGACATACCTTGCATATTTTATGGATATCATTACTTCTAGGCTTGACTAACAACAATACTTAAGGTATTAGGATCCGAACACTCTACCTTTCTGATGTATCTGTCCAATGCTGCACAAAATGTTAATATTACAAAAACTGAATTTCCAAATTATCATTATTGCTTTGGTAGTTATCTTAGATACTTCAATCCATTTTACGACCCTTTTTTAATTTTTTGTAAGAGTTGTTGCACTTCTTGAAAAACATTAATTTCTTTTGATATTGCATGGTCATCTATATTTTTCTTTATCAAATTATATTGATGCTGTGTTACTGCATCTTTTTACCATGAGTTTTCGTTGAAATTTTTCTTATATCTTTTAAAAATGGGTAACTCTCACATAATTCAATTCAAATTTAAAGGGAAAATAACTCAAAGGAATGTCATTGTTTATTTTTTAATCTATGAAAATTATATAAACATATCCAAAATCTGTCCGCCCCATTTTGAGAAAAAAATGGGAGTTAGGATCCTAACACCTTAAATGTCTAAAGTAAAGAGCTATACCAAAATAATATCAATATATGCATAACAAGAATTGAAAGAACGCCAGCTTTTAATGTCACTCCTTTTTCAAATAAATAGCCATTGCTGTTTTTTGTACATTACTATACCTAACATGGTAAAATCTATTGAATTGATCAATACTGAAGATAAAAAAGTCATTAAAAATATAGCCTCTTACATTTATAATGCGTTTGAAATTAGAAATAATATCATAAAATTGTTTACATTGTCTATATTTATGCGAATATATATATATATATATATGTATTATGTATTACTGTTTCAATTGCTATCTCATAATAGATATTTGTAAGTTTCACTTTTTAAGAAATATTGTACTGTGAACACATATATCAAAAACCCTGTAACTATTAGTATGATTTAACTAATGAGTGTATAGTCAAAACTGTAAGTTCAATAATTGAGTTGAATGGAATTACAATATAATGTTCTATACTTAAAAAAAAGAATAATTATGATCAGTCTACGTTATATTCTGATCTTCTCCATAATATTGTCAAATGTAATCATTTATTTGATATAATATCATACATTACTTATATTATGTATATCATTGTGTTGTGTCATACTGTTTGCATTGTGCCATGTATGTCCTTGTGGCCTTTAAAGTCTTTTGAATTGAATTGAATAAAATACCTACCTACCTAGCAATTTCCTTACCTAAGGAAATTTATACAACTTAAGGAAATTCCTTTATAAGTTAAATTAAAGGAGCTTTATGAATACAGGCCCAGTTTTACACCGCGACAGACATCATAGAACGTAGAACGCTGGTTTTAAATTGTTTTCATGAAATACATTTATTCAAATTGATTACACAGAGTTATTGTACTCATCTCCTTTAAGATACAAAATGCTGCGTGATCATTTCCTCCTTTGTTGATGGTGTTTTAAGCCCGCAAAGGCGTTACCAAACACCCAGATAACAAATAAATAATAAGAGAATAACGTATATCATAAACCGAAAAAGTTTATTGACCATTGCATGCACGCAATGTTGTATGCGAGAATTTTGAAAATATTTCGGCCTGGCAGTCGCATTTAAAAGTAAAAAGTTGTAATTTATTAATACAGTACAACCTCTCCAGAGCGGCCCTCCTATAAGCAACAACCTCCCTTCAACAACAGCGTGATTTTTTCCCACGGCACGATTTAGCAATTAATTTAACCTCTCTTGAGCAACAACCTCAGAACAACAACATATTTTTGCTACTACCAATGGGTGTTGCTTTAGAAAGGTTACACTGTAGTGGTAAATGTTAGAAAATTAAAAAGTGAATGTATAATAAATAGCACGTGATACATATCGGGTTGAATCAGCTGGTATAGGAACATCAAAGAGAAACAAAATAATAAGAGATTTATATGGAGTATATGTTTAGAGTTTTATACAGTTACGAGGACAAAACAATACGTGCATGAAAAATTAAACAAGGCATTTTGTTAATAATGACGTTTACACTTTCTTTAACATTATTCCTTATCTTTTTAATTTACAATTAATTGTACATTAACGAAGAAAGAATCTCGTATCTTTAAAACATACTATTTTGGCACGGCTTGTCCTATCGCGAGTCTACTTTTTTATACTTTTCTGTATTATATGACAAAATTCATTTGTGCTAATATCTTGCACATAGCTGATGGTTAATGCAAACAATGGACAGCCCAATGGAATACTAAAAGCTAAAACAATAAGGCAGGAATTATGGAATTGTATTCTGTTCTGCGTTCATACCTGACCATAATAGCAATCAAGTATTTATGATGTTTTGTCTACTAAAACAAATGATTTAGGGGGTTTCTCTCCATTCTAAATATGGGGTTTGAGACCGTTTGACCATACAATAAAAAGTGAAGGGGCTTTTGTCCTACGTCCATTCACCTTACTATGTAATTATAAGATGCTTACACGAGTAATTAACCACATTTTAACGCACACAGTATAACACATGAAAAATGAACAGAAACAATATAAATTTGTATGTAGAATCTTAATTTAAGAAAGATGTAAATCATTGAGAACACTATAAGAATATTCAATGATTAAACAAGACGGTCAATTTGTTGTAGACGGTTAAGAATATTAATAAGGTGTTTTTTCTTTAAGAACATGAATTTATACAGTAATATTGAAGAAAATATTTATTTTTTGTCTAGTTCATTGGAATTTATACATGGTTAATTAACGAAAATCAAGTAACTATGGATTTCTGACACATTTTTTTTCAAAACTGGACGGTGAAACTTTTTAAAATTTGGTGTAGATGAAATACACACATAGTAGTTAATTTTGAGAAAATTTCAGCTGCTGCCCTGCTTTAGTTTTTATTTTAATGATATTTATCAATTTGTTACTTTTTGGTAAAAGGCTAAAATCTTGACTAAATCTTAAAGGGGCTGAGTTACATTTTTCACTTTTGAACATGAACTTTTGAAGTGAACATAGTACTTCCAAACATCGTATAAACAATTTGAATTGACTAAATATTGGTTACCCTTAGACTTATACACATTATTTCATTTATTGTTTCATCTGTTAGAGAGATAGGCCAATTTTCATAAAGGTGACTTCATTTGATTTTGAGGTACTACTTTACGTTAGGGGTAGAGGAACAAAAATGGTTGTAACTCTCTTAACTGACGGTAAAAGTTTTTAAAAAATCACCCGTAAATGTCTTAATGGATATATAAAAGAATGACAATATTTAAAATACGATCCTTAACACTTCGCATTAGACTTCGAAAGCCTTAACTCTTTACCGTTTAATAAAAGTGTCTTTAAGACAAGTGAAAACAGTTCCTTAATATGGCAATTCTTCAAACTGAGTGAAAAGTAAGTCGATGTATGTGTTGGACGTAAGTCCTTTAAGCTTGGAATAAGAATAAGAGTATGCATAATAGCTAAGCCAGATTGTTGTACGATATCCTGCAATAGGTATGACCTTTTGTATATAGATATATCGGCGTTCCTTTAAACTTTGAACATAGATGTCCGTCAATAAACTGGTAGGACCTTCCTTTCTAAAGGTGAATAGTCTACCACCGGGCAATCACTCCTCGTTACTCTACCTCTTGGCCATCACACCCTGTTCTGTCAACACACACACACATGCACTCACAGGCAACGGCGATATATAATAAATGCCAAGATAGAAAATAAAATCCCCAATCAAAACGAGCAAATGTGATTAACTTGGGGGGATATACTATACATTAATATGAACGAATGAACAGTCATTTGGGAGCGTAGCGGTAACGATAACTCAACATTATAGAGATTGATAAAGGAGTGCGACATTTAGCGTTGATGTTGCGACAAATAGCGTCAGTACTATTTGTTGCGACTTTTGGCGTTACAGATGCGACATATAGCGTCAGGAGGTTTTACGACATTTAGCGTTGGTTGTGACATTTAACGTCAGCCTTGCGACATATAACGTCAAATGCGACATTTAGCGTCGATGCGACATTTAACGTTGCTACAAAGACAATTAATGTACTGTGATGTAAGAATAAGATATGAAGCTGCATATTCACAGATTTAATAGACATATAATAGGCATTAAAATGTACGTAACCCTTGTTATATACTCAGGTCAGGTTCCTCGATACTGTCGTCCATGATTCCAAGTACACTATTATGTAAATTTTCCGAGGGGGGGGGGGCATGCCCCGGAGCTCCCTAAAGTGACCCTGAACCTCCATATAGAGTGACTCGGCTTAAATTTGTTTCTGGCTACGCCACTGCATAGTCATCCCACGGCCGCGGTATTTGCGTTAAACGTTATCTCTCCTGAATTGCATCAGCAATTCAGAGGTACATGTACATTCATGTTATATGAATCGTATTTCGAAGTAGTAACGCATTTAACATCATGTGCATGTACGAATATACTACAGTTAAAGTGATTGATATCTCCACAGAAATAACACACCAGCTTTGCCTCTGATACTGTATATAAACGGATAATACATACGTTATCTAAAACAAATTCGATTAAATTTGACATTATTTGCGGTCCACGACAAATTAACTACATATTGATCAGGAACATTTTCCAATGATTGGACTAGTTCCCGTTTTATGTTGAAGCGCAAGTCTTATCAAGCTCAGTTTCCATGTGTACTTTCAGTACTCTGATTTTTGTATATGACGTCAATTTAGTGTAAAACACTTTTTTCCGGACTTTGCCGCAATAAGAAATGCGCAATCGACATAAATGTAATCTGACCTAGCAAACTCATTGACGCATATATATATCTTTACAAAGCCGTAAACACCAATTAATTTATACACCCTAGCTGTTTATCGTATTAGATTTTGTTTACGGAAAATGAACTAGTGATAATACATACTTAATTGATACACGTATAATAACTTCAACACAGACATAGTAATCAAAGCACTGAGAGTACTGTCAGAAGTGAAGTATAAATGTGTTAGATAAATTCATCCTTAAAAAATTAAAGGCATGTTATGATCATTATGAGTTAGAATTTGAAAGGCAAGTACAAAATGTTTATATAGTCTTGACACAATGTACATATTTTGACCAATTAACCACAACTACCGTGGAAAAGCTACACCTTTTAACTGTTTGCCCGGAAGAAATTTAATACTTCTATCCCTAACGCTAAAAGTCATGACATACAGTGATAAATTACAATCTACTGCCTTAACAAATTCAGTGCCATATCTGTTATACTGTATACTGAATTTCTGACCTTGTGTCTTTATGTAATCTCACTACTCTCAGAGACAATATATAGTGTTGCAGCACTACTTTACTGAATGACACTGTTTTCAATATGTAGTAAATTATGTTACTTCAACAGTTTATGAATTAAAGTTTTGTGCGGATGAATACTTAATTATTATACTTTTTAGTTTTACGTACGATTTAAATTGCCAAAACCAGAGACTCTGCCAAAACACTGTATAATATTTCCCAGATTCCTGTGATACTATTTTCGAGGGACACTAGTTTCAATAGGAAGGTTTAAAAAAAAACAATTAACAAATCGATCTCTCCTACGCAGTTATCTTCCCTTACATCATAGTATCTACTGGAACTTTTTCAAGCTTGGTCACATTGTAAATGAGTATTATGATGATGTAAAATGTTTCCCTTATTTTCAGATGTTTACAACAATTTGAAAGAATATGGAAGTAAATGAAAAATACGTAAACATTGACGCTGATAGAAGAGATAGAAGAAGCACAGAGAAGAAACAAAAGAAGCAACAAGGTCATCGAGAAAACAGCATGGGTGACAACTCTCGACAGAACATGGCTGCTAATAAAAAGATAAAACGCCAAGGCAAAGTCACTGATCTTTATTTGGTAATCGGCGAAACAGTGTCTGAATCTAGCGATGTGAAGTCATACATACGTCTCAGAATTGGAGATCGTTCAAATATAGATTTTGATATCATTAATATATTGGTGAAAAATATTGACGATCAACCGAAGTGCATAATAACTGTCAGATTTAGAAGTTTGAAGAATGCGTCAGAAGCTAAGCGACTAATTCATGCCAGTAACAGAAACACCTCTAGTAGGATACATTGCTTTTTTGATAGGCTAGAAGCTGAAGGAGATAAAGTTACTAATGTGAACAAGCGCATAAATCAATTAGAACAGGCTGTAGTTGAATTAGGAGAGACTGCAAATTGCGTAGTTGAAAAACACGAAAACAAAATTTCTGAAGTTCTTAAGAAAGTAGAAGGTGCAAAACTGAAAATGAGAAAGGGAATTTCACTGCTAGAATGCAACCAACTGACAAGCGAAAGAGATGCACTGTTAGATAAGAAAACAGAATTAGACAGACAACGGTCAGAATTTTCGAAGTATATCCGGTCTATGAAAACCAAACTGGGCGAAATAGTAGAGCATGAGAAATTTGAAAATGAGTTGAAAGAGATTCGAAAGTCATTTGGAGTTGAATGTCAACGACTATCGACAGCTTTACCAATGTATGCCAGACGAGAAGATATACTCAACTGTATACGTTCAAACCAGGTTTCGGTTATTCTTGGGGAGACAGGGTCGGGTAAATCAACCCAGATGGTTCAATACTTATACCAAGCAGGGTTTGCAGGTACTTCATTTACTTCTATTAATTTAGAACGCAATGTCAACCGTTATACTGAGTGAAAATGTGTCATAACATCGTTTGAATGTACAGAAACTATATAAATATGTATAGACTGAAAAAATTGAAATAGTACTGAGAAGTAACTACTGGTATATCAATGCATACTGAATGTGCCAAAGCATTTGACCATGTGGTAAACTATTCCAAGTTCAGAAGAAAGTTCCACTCGCACACAGTCGAGTAACATATTTTTCTAGCATTAGGATATGAATTCGAAAGAAACATTATTGTACTGTGTTAAGGTTTACTGTCACAGCGTCCCAAACCTAGAACATCCATACATAATTCTCATTTCCAAAGCGTTTTCTTTAATGCCAAATGGTACAGCTTTGCTGTTGATTACTAGTAAGAAAAAATAATTCCCCTATTACATGTACTAGTATCACATACTAGTAGTCTTTTTACATCAGTCAAAATCATAAATCCATGGCAACAATGCTTTCTTTTTCAGCAAACGGTGTGATTGCTTGCACACAGCCGCGAAAAATTGCTGCCGTCAGTCTAGCGACCCATGTTGCTTCTGAACTTGCTTCAAGCGTAGGTCAGATTGTCGGGTATAAAGTTGGCATGCAATCAAAGGCGTCTGGAGCCACGAAGGTTATTTTTATGACGGATCATATCCTTCTAAATGAATGTCTCTCTGATAAAAGTTTAGAAAAGTATTCATGTGTTATAATAGACGAGGCTCACGAAAGAAGTATCCATACAGACTTGCTGTTAGGTATGCTGAAAGAATGCCTTCTCGGAAGACCTGACCTTAAGGTAATCGTAACGTCCGCAACAATTGACCCAGAAGTGTTTGTGAAATACTTTGGTGGAAAACAAAAATGTCCAGTACTTCAAGTATCTGGTAGAACCTTTCCGGTTGATGTGTACTGGGGGGAAGAAGGCAGTGAAAGTAGCTTTCCAGATGACTATGAAACAAAAGCACTCAATAAGGCAGAAGAACTTCACACATCCACGAGAATTGAGGAAGGAGATATCCTTGTTTTTCTTACATCTCCCGTTGAGACAGAAAAGTGTGTTGAGAAACTGAAGGCACGCGTGAAGGAAAACAATATCCTATGTTTACCACTGCATGGTCGACTTAAGCCGGAAGAACAACAACTTGTCTTTGCTACCGCTCCCGTCGGAAAACGAAAAATTGTCTTCGCCACTAACAGTGCTGAAACATCTATAACAATTCCAGGTATTAAATTTGTAGTAGACACAGGCGTTGTCAAAGAAATGAGATATGATCCTAAAAAGAACATGAACGCATTGAGTGTTGTTGCCGTGAGCCAAAGTTCGGCTAACCAGAGAAAAGGTCGTGCTGGTCGAACTGCATCTGGTGTCTGCTACCGATTATACTCAGAAAAAGATTACGAAGGAATGGACACATCTTCCAATCCAGAAATATTGCGAGTGCAAGTCTCACAGGCTCTTCTAAAGTTAATGGAACTTGGGGTTGACCCATTGCATTTTGACTATGTCCAATCACCATCAGTGGAGGCCATGAAAACAGCATATGATGAGCTTAAGTCGATTGGAGTGGCAACAGAAAACGGACTTTCAGAGCTCGGAAGATGGGTTGCACGTATGCCGGTGGAACCAAAATTAGGGGCTTTCATAAAGAAAGGAATAGACTTGGATATCACCTTGGAAACACTCGTAGTTGCATCATCATGCACACAGACTGGCATTTTCTTTCGAGCCGGATCAGTGGAAGAAAAGAAAAAGGCCGATATGAAAAAAGTAAAATTTTGTCATAATGGAGGAGACTTGCTTACTATGCTGAATGTGTACCGAGAATGGGATGCAACTAACGAGAAGCAGAAAGGAAAATGGTGTATGGAAAATAGCATAAATGGTAAGGCAATGAAAGGAATACGTGATATGGTTAATGAAATCAATTTCATTTTAAAAAAGGAATTCGATATGAAGGTAAAGCATGAATTTAAATTACCAGAGGAGGTTGATTCGTCATTACATTCTCTTATCATCAGATGCATGAGAGATAATATCGCGTATTATCTAGGTCATGATAGCGCTGGTTATCTGATAATCGATCGCATGCAAATGGTTCAAATACATCCGTCGTCTTCCGTTCTTTCTTTGGGGAAACGTTCACAATGGGTAGTATTTGGAAAGGTACTGCAAACATCAGCCGATTATATTACTGAAGTAACCCCGCTGTCTGAAGATGAAGCAATGTCGATTGTACGCGGAACACAGCTATCGAAAAATGTATCAGTGCTGGAAACATACAAGGTTAGTCAAACAATGCTTGTTAATATTGGTGATCACGTGTTTTGGAAGCTCGTTGGTCCGATGCATGCGAACAGACGTAGGTTGGAAGACGAGATACGCGTCATTTGCACTGCAAAACTAATTTTCATCGAAGCTAATAAAAAACATGGAGAACTAAGATTGTTCTGCAATAAAGAATGTGAGAAAACTGCCAAACATTTATTTTTAAAGGCCATTGAAGGCGTATCTAACAGTTTGCTTATTGAATCTAGAGAAGAATCTTTAGGAAAAGACAGAACAGTTCGAGCCGTATTGCGAGAAGGAGGTGCTGTTAGTGATATATTAATGCCAAATGAGTATCGCGCATTAAATGTCAAACAAAAGGGAACATCGAACGAAATCACTGAAGAAGATATAAGAAAATGCCTTGCAATACACGGTGAAATAGAGCAAATTTACATGATGAACACCCGGAAGAATAACAAAAGTCCTTATTGCGGGAAAGTGACGTTCGTGCGTGCAGCGGATGCAAGAACATGTGCTACAGCTGTAAAAGAAGATGTCAATGGCATACTTGAAATACATCCGCTTTTGCCAGAGAATAGAACATATGCTGCAGAAAGTCACTATAGATACACAATAAGATTAACATGGTGCAGAAGACGTTCAAAGGGGCACGCATACGTATATCTTAACCGTCCAGAAGATAAATCAAGGCTCCTAATGACATCAATACATATTAAAGGATGTACGGCAAGTATTGTATCGTCCAAGCGCGATTCTGATCTAACAATTAAAGGACTACCGCAAGATGTGTTGGAGGAGGAAGTGAAAGAAGCTTTGGCACGTCAGTTAGTCCTTTCTGCTTGTGACACCAAGGATCGATTTCGAATTGTTATTCCACGTGATAAATTACCAGTAATACAAAACGAAAGACATCATATAGAACAACAACTTATTGGTAATATTGCTCGGTATGCCAATCAAGATTCGTACAGTGTGAATATAAAAGAATTCAAGGAACAAACCGTTACCTGCGTTGCATTCGTGGCGTTCTCCGACCTTGAGATATTCCTTGCTGCCAGTAACGCTCTAATGAGCAACACCATGTACATATCTGGAAACCCCTTAAAGGTTGGGTTAGAATCCAAAACATCGTTATCAATACGGAAGGAGTTGTATGGTATGATTAAGGGTGATATAGACCATTTCACCAAGGTGTTTGAAGACGAAATACCCGGAACAAGTATTGATACTCACCAGCTGAAGACTGGGCACTTCCGGTTGAACATAAAATGTTCCACACCGGAGAATCTCGCTAAGGTGAAGGTCGCTGCTGATGGTTTAGTTGGTGGAGATTATCTAGAAGAAGTAGATCAGTTGCGAATACTTCTCAGCCGAAATGGGAGACAACTTGCTAAGGACATCGGTAAGGAAACAAAAACGCTTATATTTATTGACGACCGTCAGCAGAAAGTCAATATTCAAGGACTCGCTGAAAACAGAAAGAAGGCTATTGAATCCATTACTAAAATCGTTTTAAAGCACACTGCATTAACAGAGGAAACTGTTTGCCTTAAAGACTATCCCGGGCTATTGCGCGATCTTTTCGTTAAATACGGAGCTGAATTCTCTAAACTTAAGGCAGACACAGATATATTTTCCGTGACTGTAAACTTACGGTCACATGAGCTTACAATATCTGGTGAAGCCGACAATGTGACCAAAGCAATAAATGTCATCAAAATCGCCCAATGTGGCCTGAAAATACAAACAATGGAAGCAGGCATAAGCGATTGTCCAATATGCTTTTGTGAAGTAGAGCATTCATGCATGAGCCGACTTGAATATTGTGGTCATGCATATTGCAAACCATGTCTTGACTCTCTGATTCAAGTTGCAATTACTGATCGCCAATTTCCAATAGTTTGTGCGAAGGAGGGCTGCGACAAACCACTTGTAATACGTGATTTGAATACGTTGATTAAGAATGGAAAAGTCAAAGTGACCAATTTGGTTGATGCTGCGGTCGCTAACTTTGTTACAATAAATAAATCCAAGTATCGTTTCTGCATAACGCCAGATTGTGGACTGGTGTACCGTGTTTCGGAATCAGCGACAATGCATGTGTGCCCCGCCTGTCGGACACAAATATGCAGCGCTTGTCATGTCATGTATCACGCAGGATTAACATGCGATTTGTATAAAAGTGCTAAAGATGACGGTGACTTATTGCTTTGGTTGAAAGCCGATCCTGATAACAGAAAACGTTGTCCTAAATGTGGTGTTGGAATCGAAAAGATTGACGGGTGTCATCATATGACTTGCAGTTGTGGAGCCCATATGTGTTGGATGTGCCTGCAGTATTTCGAAACCAGTAGTGAATGTTATGGCCATATGCAATCTGACCATGGTACCTTTGTATAAGCGATGACAGATAAGCAAATCGTAAGTACAGTGCAACATTTCCGAAGCAACACCCTTTGGGAAAAGCAAAATTATGTTGCTGCTGAGATGTTGCTCTAGTTAAATCGTACTGTTGGGAAAAATCATGCTGTAGTTAAAGGGAGGTTGTTGCACTAGAGAGGACCACTCAAGAGCGGGGGTTGTGCTGCACATTGTACATGAACATAAAATTTAATTTGACCCAGATTTAAAAAATGATTACAGTTGTATTGCTTTCTGTTTTAGTATTAAGAAGCCTTTCAATTCACGTACGTTAGTAAACATGCAACTTATATTAATAACAAAAGAATTCTGGTAAAAGAAGTAATCGCGTACAAATAATGTAATACAATACATGCATAATGATTTGTTTGTCATTACAGGTCGACCTGAAATCGTTTGGATGTCAATACGGATTATTCTTTTTTCTAAAGGTGTTAATTGGAACCGTTTTCAACAAAGATCGGATAATTCGACAAGGACTTAACATTCTATTTTTATTTTTTTTATATTCCTGAATTGCATGGGTGATCTACTATTATATATACTAAAGGAAACGGGTCCGAATGAGGTGTTTAAAAACCACATCTGATAATTCTTCTAGGATGTAACTGATACAGGCAATATACTGATCTACTTAATTTGTATTCTTGGTCTAGTAAATCAGACTTATTTAAGTCATGTACGACTGAATCCTTATTTTTGTTGTTGTCATAGTTCCGTGTGTATAACAATTCTTATGTAATTTGCACTTAACATTACCTTCATATATATGCACAAACAGCATACTAGTATATTTTAAAAAGAGTCTCTCGTTCCTTTTTTCTATGAAGTTTCTGTGTATTGGACAGGTGTTTCTCGTGTAAGTGTACACTGTATGTATGCACCATTGGGTAATCCATTTTTATTCTGTTTATTTTGATATTGTAATTAGCACAACTATATTCACATCTTAATTGGTGCATATAAAGTGAAATATTTTGATATAAATTACAATGTATGTTCATTTATATACATGTATAGCATACATTTAAAAAAAAAATTAGTGTATTTTTCTATAAAGGTTACATGTTCTGGTGTTTGCCGTTACGATTGGTTAGTGGTCGAGTTATGTTAATTTCATGGTAAAATGGATGCTTTTACACAGTGCGTCTTGAATTTGCTTTTTACTCTTTATGAAATATTTGTTAAATTGTACGTATAGTATTGCTTTTTATTTGCTGTGTTTAACAAGAAAATAAATTCATAGTAATTTTAAACGGCGTATTCGATTTTCTGTATTACTGTAATTTAATGAACACAGCATTTACTTGCGAAATGAAGCTTTCGAGCTGAGGATGTTTAAACAGAATTAAGTAATGTTCTTCTTGCAAACAAAACAAAAATAAAAAACTTTTAAATAAACAAGTTGTATATATATATATAATTAATATACATTAACTTGAATACAATGAAGAAGTGTTTTCAAACTGTTGATTTTCGATGGTCCGTCCGTTCGCTCGTTGTTCATTTGTGTTTTAAGTCATTTATCAACGGACAGCGGACTTAACAAGTACTCTTATATAATCATGTTGCTTATCAGTATTGAACCAGTGCTTTTATCTTACTCTTCAATTCATATCAGTGCTTTTATGTTTCTCTTAAGTACTAACCAGTGCTCCCATGTCACATATCATGCAGTACTATATCCTCAGTACTGATCCTGTGCTTCCACGACTTACTGATTTAAGTGTTCTGCTTTGAAACAAGGGAGATAATTCAGTCAAACAGGAGACACAATGTACACATCAGTTATCTGCTTTGAACCGCTAAGTTCATGTGTAATATGACCATTTATTGATTCATGTCGGTGCGTTTTCAGAAAATGAATGATGAAATGATACAATGTAGTGTCATGTGAATTACTTATCAAAATCATGCGTTCTATTTCTGACTTTCACTAGTGGTTGAAGAGCAGAGGCGGGTCCAGGATTTCAGACTGAGAGGCGGAATTAATTGAATGCTATATATATGTCATTTTTATTTATGGGGACTTTTCGGGAGCACGCGCGTCGGGTGCAAACCCTTTGAAAGGGGAGCGAGCAGGCATGATTTTTCAAGCTATACACAAACATGTATGTAAACCGACTAATGCGTTAAAATAAGAATCAATGACAAACGCCTATATATATACATTTTGTATATTGATTTAAATATGTCTTTTGAATATACATATGTTTAATGTATAAACATGTAAATGGTGGAAACGTGTAGCAAAGAAAATACTTCAGGACAAACAAGTATAGCACACAGTACATGGTAGGCCTAAGACAGTGCCAAAATTATATCATGCGGCGCCTTAGACTCTAGATTGTACAATATTCTGATTACAATTAGTATTATACATGTAGTCAACGGTGGATGTGTTTACATGATAAGTCTATGGGCACTTCTACTGTACAGTTCAAACTATTTTTCAAATCAGTGATACCAGAAAAAAGGACAAAACACACAACAGCAATGGAAGACGCAGGTACCAGGTATTTTTATTGTACATGGCAGCAGTGTCTTTCAATTCCATTTGAGTGACCCTGATGGCAGGTACATTTCTGCCTTTGTCTAGGCCCATACAGTACTGTACCCGTAGTCTGGTAGCGCTACGCTCATGGGGTGACACGTCCACCTTATGGAATTACATAGGCGATATCTACGTAATAAACACAATACCAAACCAATACCCCTTTCTATATACATTGTATAATATTCTATTTAGCGTGTTTGAAAACGAAAGTAGGAAATTACCGCGTACATGTTGTCTAAAGTAAATTACTTGTGACGTCACACAGACATAGTTCTATTTTCCGAAAATGTCCTCAGTCGGATTGAAATGTTGACACTAAATGAACATTTTCTCTGCTTGTGCCAGGGAATTATACTGGTCTACAAACAGGTATGGTGTAAAATCATTTACAGATCAAAATAGATTCTAATGATTTTTTTGTTTTGTACAATAAATTTATAAATAAATTTAATTTTTAATTATGTTGCCTAAATGACAATACATTGTAGTTTCACTTTGAACATTATTATATTATCATTTAAATCATAACGTATGGTGCATTAAGGTGGAAAATTTTGTTCTGTGTTGTACTTGTATAATAAAATATTATACCGGTATAAATTAAACAGGTGCATGCGTATCACTTGCAGTACATTAATTATAGCTTGTCACTGCACACTAAAATGACTACACCATTAAAATCAATGCCATATCGATTTTAGCTACAAAACCATTTGAATGGAATTCATGAACACATGAATCTGTCATGAACTATTATTGCCTTGTTCATGAATTGTTCATGAGTTATGAATAATTATTTGCTAGGGGAAGTCATACCTGGTAGTTATTTGTTATTAGTAACTCAGAGTTACAAGGGACAATTTTACAGTTTGGTTTATTTACTGGCAGTTATTCTGGGGAAGGGGTGGGGGTGGGGAGGGATCGAGCCACCAGCTAGCGCACGCCCCCTAAAAGTCACCAATCATAGAAATGAAATAGCATTCAATAATTCAATTCTGAAGTGCTCTGATCTCTTTCACTAAATTTGTCTTATCATAACCAGCTGGAATACTGCAACTAGTATGCATGCTATTGTATGCATCCCCTCCACTGCCTACGTCCCTAAATATTACGCCCCCCCCCCCCCCTGCCAGAAGTCCTGGGTCCCTGTCTGCCTCTGATTATACTTTGTGCTTTACTGTTGCACCAACAGCCAAGGTCACCTGGTGACTTTCTGGCTTTACCAGTGGAAGAAAACCCCAGTCTCAATCCTGGATAGAACCACCTGAACATCCATATTTATAGTTAGTGGGACCAGTAGCTTCCTCACATTTGAAGTTTGTCTGGTCTTAGGTGGAATTTGAATACACAGCTTAATTAATTAAAGTGATTAAAGGTAAAGGATAGGTTTATAGTCTGAAATTTATATACATATTCAACCGACTTTCACTAGTTACCCCCCCCCCCCCCCCGATCACTGGGTGGTCCGTTAACACTCAGGGCCTTAGGTAGCCACGGAACATTGACTTATTTCCCTCACAGGTACCCATAAAACACATGGTGGAGAGGAGCAAACTAGAGATGATTTTTTGCCCAGAAAAATTTTGATGGTCCGGGCAGGATTTGAACCAGCTCCTACAACTGGACCACTGTTCCCACATTACTAGTCACAGACAATAACCAGTGGATTACAGAAGTCCCCTGAATTATTATTTCATTATATCTAGAGGTGGATTTAGGATTTCAGGCCAGGGGGACATAATATTTAAGAAAGTAGGCCTATTTCATTGAAAGGAATTTCATTTCTATCTATGGTTGGGACTTTCAGGGGGGGGGGGGTGCGTGCTGAGTGCCAGTGATATCCTTATATGTATCTTACTGTATCCTTGACAATGAATTAACTCATTTATGTTTAAAGGAAAATAAACACCTCACTGTATCTGATTCTTTACTCTATAAAATAGTATAGCTGTGTGATACTGTATAATATTCCAATATTAATATTCAATTAAATGTCAATTACAATAAAAATACAACTATTAAAGGTTATGAGTATATGAGTGAACAATGCCATACTATTAATTGTAAAACTTTTTAGCTTACTCAACTGGTCCATAGGAAGCCATTTTCAATTGAGGACTAATTTCAAACTTTGTCGGGCAATGGGGGGATCAGTTATATAGTCCCCAACCAATCCTGACCTGTTTCGCTACAATAGATAGATAAAAATACTTAGCATGTAAATTATGCTTCAATGTACTTGTATATCAAAATGTGCATACATGTACATGTAGCATTGATCATTGCCCAGATCTCGGTTTATCTATACAAAATAGGACACAAAGTCACAGTACTGTTTATTTAAATGATTAATTTGCAGTCTTGTTATTTATATAATTTATCTACCTATTAATATCTCCTTTATCAATGTTAGTTATAATTACATTGTGTTTATTGTGAACTAAGTCCAAACTCTATTACACCCAAGTTCTGTGTAAATCATGGGGTTATTATGGATTACATGCATTGAAAATAAAGAATGAAGTACTTGAAAGAAAATGTGCAGTTGCATTATTAATATATCAACCTTGACTTAAAATGGCTTATACTATTTACATGAGTTTTTTTTGCATTTAAGATATCAAATTATACTAATCTATATTTGTAGCATAGGGCCGGGCTAGTACATTGTTGGGATGGTGAATATAACAATGGTGAATTTACAAGCTTCTCCAGTCTCCATCACCACAAATAATAATGGTGAATTTGGCCTAAATTGGCTTCACTGATCTAAAACAAAATTATAAGGCTATCCTTAAAAAATTTTTGGTTTTCAGTTATGCACCGACTCATTTGAAAATCCCCTAACCCAATGATTTTCTAGTAATTTAATTTTTTTCCATTCTATATTCCAGCTAAAGCATATAATGTTAAAAAAAATGCCTATCAATCAGCCTGTGTTTTTGACTTTATATGTATGATCAGCTAGCTGTGTTAACCTCAATAAAACTACCTGATCATTACGATAAATAGTGAATTTGGGTCAGAAATACAGTCTGTAAATTTAGGATTTGGAACTACTTGTCCGAATCACCAATAGTGAATAGTTTTCATTTATACTCTACATACAATTACCGCAAAAGTTAATAATTACTGGTCTCAGACAACCGGACAAGTGTAAATTATGCAGACTGTACACAGCAACATGGGCAAAAAGCACATTATCATATTTATAAAATTATACACACTTAACAAAACTTATACATTGTACCTCCCCTACTATGTAGCATGTGATGTATTGGCACTTGCTCAAAAAAACATTGATCCAATTTTATCAAATGTTTACAAAATATGTAACACAAGAGTTAAATATCGAAACTGGTAAACTACATGTTGTTTGTTTCAGTGTATCCATGGTGATCAGGTCAGGTGTGCTTTATTGAAAATTGACTTGAAAATTTCGAACTAAGAGTCGGTGGTTTATAAGTTCTGTTTGATATATTATACAATTACATACCTGCATGATGTCACCAGGTTCCACTTTAAATTCACTGACACAAATAATGGACCTTCTCATTTAAAGATGTTTGCTACAGTTTTCACATAGTCATATAGGCAGAATGAAAACTACAACAGATTTTTAATAACTTTGCATGATCATAACATATATTAACAGAAACATTTAAAGCAAAAAAGGGTCACTGACAGGGATCTCAATAAGTTTGTGGCCAACAGGCCAAAAAGCTAGACTAACAGGCCTGCTATGAGGGATCCGGTCATTTTCTAGCAATATTTTATAAACTTTTGAAATTTCCAACCGGCCAAAACACATTCCTAAGCAGCTAAATTGGCATGCGGCCTGCTGTTATTGAGAACCCTGCACTGATACAGAATATGAGTTTTATGCCCTTGAACTTGAATTTTTGCTTATCTCAGGTCATTTCAAGGACAGATTATTCACAATGAAGGCAAACATGGCCTCATTTTTTTCCTTTTTATGTAGCTGACTTCTTTTCTTGTCATCATTCAAAATTTCAACAATTGGTAAAGAGTGGTTCATTTATTTTTCTCTCTACTTAAACCAATGCCATTTCCTTAAAAATGGCAAAGAATTTTAGTCGCTTAACTTCAACTTCTAAAGGATAATACAACTATTAAATAAAATTGCATGAAATTTTTTGATTTGACCAAGAATAAAATGAAAAACATAAACCAAAACTTGAAAAGTATAAATTATTTGAGAATTATGTATAAGTGCTTTGCCCTTGAAATGACCTATAATATGCAAAAAAATAAATTTAAGGGCAGATGACACAAAAACGAGATCAGGTTCTATGAAACTGACCTGAATTGTTTCATTATTTTGCTTTTATTATCACTTGAAGTTTAATGACATCAAATATCACACTGATATATTGTTTAAACTGTGATTTAAATTTTATATTTTAATAATTTCAGACGAACCACTGGACATTCATCATGTGATTCGTGAATATTGTTCTTATGAATGTCACACTGAATTAAATTCCATAACTGAATATGGCTGATAGTCAGAAACATGAAAATATCAAAGAAAGGAACAGTGAGTCAATGCAAGTTGGTACAGAACCAAAGACTAAAAGAGCAAATAGTCAGAGTAGACATCGAAATAGGCAAAAATCAAGATCAAAATTATCTGAATTGAAGAAAAATTCTGATGATCAACCGCCTGTGAATAGCAAAGATTTTGAAGATAAACCTTCAAATGACCAAAAGGATCTTGAAAATAAAAGTGATGTTAAGTTACTTGCAGGAACTTCTCATTATGAAAAATTTGGTGCAAGGCCTAAATGCGCTAGTGGAACAGTATATCCTAATAATGGTAGCCAAGGCAACTCAAGTGAAAGGACAAGCATGTTCACTAACAGCAAGAGAACCAGGCGATTGCCACGAAGGAATGATAAATCAGCAAAGAGTCGAGAAATGCATAATAATAGCAGCAAAGGAGGTGAAGTTGTGAACAAAGTAAGTAAAATGCTTGAAAAGCATAATGAGAAAATAGCTAATGCAGCAGAACAATTACAATGTATACAAAAACAACTTGCAAGCCGACGAGGTGTGTCTCTTGATCTATTTGAAAAGTTGTCGAACGAAAAGGAAGCCTTTAAAGACAAGTTAGGAGAATTAAAGGGTCAGAAAAATCAATTCCTTAACTATGTCAGTAACATGAATGATAAATTGAAAGAAATAATAACTCACGAGAAGTTTGACAACGAATTGATGGAAATAAGAAAATATTTTGGTGTTGAATGTCAAAGATTAGTGTCTGCTCTACCTATATATGGGAGGCGTGAAGATATCTTGACAACAATCAAAGATAATCAAGTTTGTGTTATATTGGGTGAAACTGGTTCAGGGAAATCTACACAGATAGCACAGTATATGTATGAGGCTGGATTTGCTGGTAAGATAGTAATTATTGAACACAATATCTTATTGTTTTAATACAATTGCTTAAATATGGTAGACAGTTCCTTCACTCAATGCCTCTTAGCCTTATTTCACATATCACTTCATTATCTACAGCTTTATGTATTTGATTTTACCGAACTGGAATCTACTGTATGAATGAATGCTGACTGTTGCTAAAAATGGTATCATATGTTAATTACTTTATTGCATAAAATGAACAGTGTGACTAAATATTAACCAAACATTTAAATCTTTTAACTGCATTAATTATAAGCTATTTAGACTGATATATAACAATATTTGTCTTATAACCTGACCTTATGGTTTGCGATATCCAGTTTCTATTTTAACTTTCTTTTCATGTAGACAATGGATTGATTGCTTGTACACAGCCACGAAAGATTGCAGCCATCAGTCTTGCTACAAAAGTATCTTCAGAACTTGCATCAAGTGTTGGTCAGATCGTTGGTTATAAAGTTGGAATGCAGTCAAAGGCAACAGCAGTAACGAAGGTATTATATATGACTGATCATATGCTTCTTAATGAATGTTTATCTGATCAAGATCTAATGAAATATTCTTGTATAATAATTGATGAGGCTCATGAAAGGAGCATTCATACTGACTTGCTGATTGGAATGTTGAAAAAGTGCCTCGAAAGAAGACCTGAATTACGTGTTATCATCACATCAGCCACAATTGATACCAAATTGTTTGTTGATTATTTTGGAGGGAATTGTCCAGTGCTTACAGTATCAGGAAGAATGTTTCCTGTTGATGTCGTTTGGAATCAAGATGACTATTTTGAAAGCCCATTTCCAGAAGATTATGAACGGAAAGCATTAAATAAAGCTGTGGAATTACACATGTCCAATCCAATAAATGCAGGTGATATCCTTGTGTTTCTTACTGCTGCTGCAGAAACTGAGAGAGCTGTTGAGAGATTTAAGAAGCGTGTTGGAGACAAAGATGTACAGTGCCTTCAGATGCATGGTCGTCTAAAGCCTGAAGAGCAGCAGCTTGTTTTGGCCCCCACTTCAGCCGGGAAAAGAAAGATTGTGTTTGCCACAAATAATGCTGAAACTTCCTTAACCATTCCAGGAATAACATTTGTAGTAGATACTGGGATTGTGAAAGAAATGGTTTTTGATCCTAAGAAAAACATTAACTCATTAAATGTTGTTCGCATTAGTCAAAGTTCAGCTAATCAGAGAAAAGGTAGGGCGGGTAGAACTAGATCTGGACTTTGTTACAGACTCTACACTGAGAAGGATTTTGATAATATGGAAAAAAATTCTAAACCTGAGATTTTAAGAGTAAGAGTCTCTCAGGCTATATTGAAGTTAATGGATTTTGGCATTGACCCTATGGAATTTCAGTATGTTCAACCACCATCACTAGATGCAATGAAAAGTGCATTGGAAGAGCTTGTTCAAATTGGAGCTGTAATCAATGATGGTTTGTCTGAACTTGGTAAATGGATTTCTAAAGTACCTCTTGAACCAAGGCTTGGAGCTTTTGTTAAAAAGGGTATTGACAAGGAGGTTTTGTCTGAAGTCCTTGTAGTAGCCTCATGCAGCAGTCAAAATGGATTATTTTTTCGTGCTGGAACTCAAGAAGAAAAGAATACAGCTGACATGAAAAAAGTTCGATTTTGCCATATTGGTGGTGATCTGTTGACCATGCTAAATGTTTATAGAGAGTGGGATCAAATAAATGAGAGGAAGAAAGGCAAGTGGTGTGTGGATAATTGTATAAATGGAAAGTCAGTGAAGGCTGTTCGAGACATGGTAAATGAAATCATTTTTGTGCTGAAGAAGGAGTATAATTTGCAAATCAAACATTCATTTGGAGATCCACAAACAGTTGATACCCAAGTACAAAAGTTGATATTTGAAAGCATGTCCAACAACTTGGGTTATTTTCTTGGTCATGAACAGGCAGGTTACATGGTTACTGACAAAATGGTTAGAGTGCAACTCCATCCATCATCGTCGATCCATTCATTAGGACTTCGTCCAACATGGATTGTTTTCAGCAAAGTTCTAAGAACATCAAACGACTTTTTGACAGATGTAACTGTTGTTCCAGCTGAACTTATTACTGAAGCCATTGAATATGGAAGACTTAACGTAGACATAGCTTCTTTAGAACTACAAAAAGTCCACTTGTCATTAAAAGTTTCAGTTGGTAGACATGTTTTTTGGAAATTTGTAGGTAGCATGCATGCAAATAGGCGGAAGGTTGAAGACGATATAAGTAAATCTTGCCAAAATTCTATGGTTGTAATTAAGGAGAACAAACTGAAAGGAGAAGTTGCATTATTCTGTGTTCCCAAGTATGAAAGTATGGCAACTCTTTTGTTGCATTCTATCTTAGATGAAATGCCAAAACAACTGCGTCTAGAAGCCAGAGAAGATGTAATTGGCAATGATCGAAGTGGAATACGTGCGATCATACGAAGTGGAGGAAATATATCTGATATACTGATGCCATATGAATATAGATCATTGATAATAAAACTGAAAGACGAAAGAATTGAAGTCACTGAAGAAAGAATCCATGATATTTTCAATTTTTACGGTCCCATTGAGCAAATATGGGTCTCAAAAGGGAAAAAGCAACAATTGCAATGTTGGGGTAGAGTGACATTTTCACATCATGTTGATGCAGAAACAGCTGTAGAGTACATCAATGATGATGAAGATAGTGAGATATATACTATACCAATTAGGTACAAAAACCAAAGGTTCACAAACCAGAGAAAACAGGAATACACGATGAAGCTTTCTTGGTGCAGACGACGATCAAAGGGACATTGCTTCGTTCACATTTCCTGTCCTGAAGATTTGGCCTCATTGATGTCAGAATCATTTGTATTAGATGGACATGAAATAACTATCAAACTTGCAAGAAACAATGAAGATTTATTTCTAGAAGGGCTGGGTCCAGAGGTGTTGGAAGAAGATATCAAACAAAACTTAGCCAATCTATTAGGCATGCCGAAAAAGTGTAGTATGGACAGATTCCGTGTGGTAATACCGCGTCATAATGTATCTTGGTCGGAAAACCAGAAAAATGATTTACAAGACACCCTATCTTTC
Organism: Lutraria lutraria; assembly: GCA_964023205.1. Classification (NCBI taxonomy): domain Eukaryota; kingdom Metazoa; phylum Mollusca; class Bivalvia; order Venerida; family Mactridae; genus Lutraria; species Lutraria lutraria. Next base: position 12,155,526 of record OZ026838.1, read on the forward strand.
CTCATTTCGGATTTGACTGATACACCCGAAGAAGCGTTTCGTGTTCATGTTCGAGACTTTCAGCCCAAAACGGTCAATTGCGTAGCTTTCATTTCATTTAGTGATCCTGAGGTGTTTCAAAATACAGGTGAACGTCTTATTGGCGAAAATGCGAGGATAGCTGAAAGTGACATTCATGTCAGCCTTGAATGCAAATCATCTATCCATGTTGACAAGCATTTATACACCATTGTTGCAAAAGATTTGGATGATTTAATCAGTAAGCAAAATAGATCTTCAGTTGGTATAGAGAAGAAAGTTCTTAAGTCTGGAGCATTAATGCTGAATATTACTGCAGCTTCAGCTAAACATCTTGCAAAGGTAAAGGTCCATATTGACTCCATCGTTGGTGGAGATGTTCTTGAATGTGAGAGTACTGACAATCTTCATATGTTTTTCTGTACCTCTGGAAGGCAAATGGCCAAAAGAATTGAACATTTAACCAAGACATTGATCTATATTGATGAAAGAAACATGAAGGTGGTTGTTCAAGGACTGCACAAAGGAAGAATGGAGGCTTTAACAAGGATTAATCAGTTCCTTTCTTCCTACAATAATTCAGTTGAAAAAATTGCACGTTTAAAGGGAGATGATATGCCTGCTGGACTTATGAAATCATTGTTGGTGAAATATGGAATTGGTTTTGAGAATATGTTAGAAGAGACTGGTGTTGCTAAAGTCCAACTGAATTTAAGACAGCATGAAATCACAATTACAGGAGCTGAAGATGCTGTTTCAAAAGCTTTAGAGAAAATCGTAGACATCAAAAATGAGATAAAATCTGGACCTATCGAAGAATCCAGTGCACCTGATTGTCCCATATGTTTTTGTCCAGTTGAGGAGCATGATATATCCCGTCTGGAGTATTGTGGACATGCATATTGTAATGTGTGTTTGGTTTCATTAATACAGAATGCTGTGGTAAACAAAGAGTTTCCTGTTCAGTGTGCCAAGGAAGGGTGTGATCAACTGCTGGTTGTTAGAGATTTTAATGGAATGATCAAGATCGGTAAACTGAAGCCAGCAGCTCTGCTTGATACCGCTCTTTCATGTTTTATTGCTAGAAACAAAGACAAATATCGTTACTGTGTAACACCTGATTGCAACATGGTTTACCCGGTGTCATCAGGCGGTGAGTTGTTTGTTTGCCCAGTATGTCAAAGTAAAATTTGCACTGCTTGTCACGTGCTAAACCATGATGGTATGACTTGTAGCATGTATAAAAGCGCCAAACAAGATGGAAACTCGGTTCTTAAATGGATCTCCGAAGATAAAGAAAACAGAAAACTCTGTCCAAAGTGTAATGCTAGAATTGAAAAGAATGGTGGCTGTCAACACGTACACTGCACAGCATGCAACACACACATATGCTGGCTATGCATGAGACATTTTGATAGAAATAATGAATGCTATGGACATTTAAACTCTGCTCATGGGACGTTTGTTTAAGCGTAAGTACCACTAAGTTCCAGTTTAAGAAATGACTTAGGTGGCGCAATGTAATTGTGCTATTGGCCCTGGTGTTATGAATTCATTTATCAATAATATTTACATTTTTTGTTAATAAGAATGAGTTAATTAACATAACAAGACAAGATAAAAATTAAAAATGGTGATTATATTTGGAAACTTTATAACTTGTATAAATGTCATTAACTTGAAAAAATGTAGTACTTTGATCATCATATGCATAATATCATGTTATGGTTTCACTTTATCACACAGTAGTATCCAAACTATGAAGGCATGTTATAATATTGACTTATTAGACTTTCGACAAAAAGTGATCTTGTTTAAATCGATGGTGAATACTGTATGTACTTAAAGCTACATTAGGTTTTTCAAATTGAGCAATACAGAAAAATATATATAATGATTGAAAAATAAAAGAAATATATTTTATTTGCTCTAAAACATATTTACACAATGCCTTTCTTTAGCCACATCTCATAGAAATGTTGTCAGACGCATTTTCTTATTTTTTGCAATATCATTGAAAAAAATACTGTGCTATATTTCTATATGTACTTAGTGACCAAAAAAGAAAAATTCGGCATGTTTTTATTGCAAGTAAAAGTCAATTTCACTGATAAGATATCTTTCTAGGTAAAATGAGACCTACTTTAATTTTAACATCCAAAATGCTAATGGGGCTTTAATGCTTAATTGTTTGGAATATTAAAGTTTGAACTGAAAATACACCAGTTAGTGAAATCATTGCTTCTACTGCATCTGCACTTACTCCCCGTGCCCAAGAACCATATGGTTCTTAGGACTAGAGCTGTTATGTCCTGTTATTATTTCAGTCATTTCAGCCTTTATTTGTATAGACTGTCTTCATGAATACAACTTTATAAACTACCTTTCAAGTATATAATGTACAAATGTATGTGTCTACAATTGTTGTGGAGAACTATGTGATAGCATTACTAAACTTACAATATGGATAAGTTTGTGATGACATTAAAAGTGAATATTTATCATGATCATATTGAATATGGTACTTATTTACATGTACATGTATTCTAATCATTTTATTGTGCTAGCTATTATTATTGATATTGCGTTGCCATGTTATTTAATATCTTTTTGCAGTTATTCATTTTTTGTTTAATTTGTAAAGGAATATGAGATGTTTTTTCTTTTCAATTAATTCTGTTGAATTGCAAGTATGTCGATTTTCGTATGCTAATATAAATAAGTTGAATTTCTAAATGTATATATGTTTATGAATTTCTTTCGATAGGATTTCAACCAAACATATTCTTGATTCATATTATGTTCCATGTAAAAACTGCACTGTCTGATTATTGACTTGTTATTTTGCTTTTTATGTGTATATAACGTCATAGCTATTTCACATTCATATTTCAAATTATATGTTGAATTGACCAAAGTCTGTATAATAGTTAAATAGAACTAGTAAAAAAAGGCATTTTTTATTGAGTCATAAGTGATTTTAATGAAGCTGATGAGAATCGGCATTTATTGTAACATAGTGGCATTTATGTTTTAAAGTTATCAATATACTCATTGGTTTGATGTAAAAATGGAGGTTTTTGTCTGTGGACTAAAGTCATTGTTTTGTTCGATCAGTGTTAATTATGGCCAGATTATAAACATTGTCAGAATGATTGTCTTAATGATATAGCTTGGACAAGTTCGAACATGGGCCATCTGGAGTCAAAACTAGGTCATCAGGTCAAATCATCGGAAATTCTTGGTAAAACTAAAGAAGTCACGGGTTTTATTGAATCTTCTCCAAACTTTGTCAGAATGTTTGTCTTGATGATATACATTTGTATATTGGACAAGTTCTTGATATCTGGAGTCAAAATTAGGTCACCAGGTCAAATCACCGTAAAACCTTTATACCACTGTAGAGACAACATTTCTATTAATGTATGTATATGTCTCGATAATTTCTAGGTATCAGTTCAGTTCCCCTAGTTAAACATTGATATGAAAGAAGTTGCAATCATATGAAAGAAGTCACAGTCCATAGTCAGGTGAGCCATCATGGCCCTCTTGTTAATGTCAAAGATCTATACATTACAAAGATCAGCAAGTAGTCTAAATCTCGCATAGTCACGCAGATTGACAAAATCTCGCAAATTCATGTTTGCTTATTGCTCATTTTCTATTAAAGTAAATTATGCAAGACATTCCCTACAAAATGATACCTATAGTTGATAAAAATTGGAGCACAAAGATTTTTTATGCAAAATACAAAGGCCCCTGCATGAACCTCATAATATCGTACATTTTGTCATTTTTTCTGCTATAGTGGTTGATTTAAGTAATGATTTCAGAGAAATTTCTTAACAAATCATATTGAAGATATTTTCATGCATCAGAGAAATGCATGAGTACTTAATGACATGGTTGAAAATTCATTAATGAGATTTGCATAAATTTTAAGTAGTTTGCAAAATTCAAAGACCTGCAGCGTGCAAAAATAGCATTTTCTACAAGCGCTTACAGGAGTTTCTTATCTTTGTGATGTAAAGGTCTTTGTTAACGTAAAATATGGCAATTTTTGTATTTGCTCAAGGCAATTTTACTTTTCTTAGATAATATAATTACTAGCTAGAAATTCAAGTACATAATCATTAAAGTGGCTCATTTGTTGTGACATTTAGCGAATATCTTGAGCCAATCTGATTAAAATCATATCCTCAAACCCGCTACGCTATGAGGATCTGAAGACGACCTATAGAAGGTCACCTCAGGTGACCTTTTCCATTAGCCAATCAGCGCCTTACTTTCATAATTCTGAAAGTGATCTGATTCTATTTTTAACCGCGGTAAAAAACAATATTTGACTTGTAGTTATCACGAACACCTATTCTTACGCAACTAAATGTAATGATAGCGCCCATGTGACATGCGTGTTTATTAGATTTTCTGTACTACTATGGCCGAATCGATCAGGATTACTAAAAAAATCAAAACGTGGTTGCAGACAAATATGTTATACGTAATTTAATGTTTACTAACGTTTAAATAACATCGTCAGGTAGAAAGTTCATTCGGCCAAAGTACCGATGAAACGAGTTATACGATTGGCTGAATTATAAATAGATATAAATAGTGATCATGGAAATTCCGACTTTTGAAAATAGAAACTGGTATAGGCCGTCATCAGATCTTGCCGTAAGGAAGATCGAATACTTTAGTCAGATTGATCTTGAGCATGCCCAGGTATATATTACTTGCATGCATGTATTATTGCAATGTATTTTAAATCCGTTTATTTAAACAGGGTGATTAATTCTTATACTATTAAATAATTTCTGAAATGATGCAATGCTAAAATATAGAGGCTTTAATTTTTATGCTCCCTCCATTCAAAATGGAGGGAGGGCATAAAGTGTTAGCCCTCTCCGTCCATTCAAATTTTGTTTTCCAAGCGATAATTCAAGATTTATTTCCTGGAATGGTTTCATATTTTACATGAAGGTGTATACCACAGGCATTTTTTCAACATCATTATACAGTTGCCTTGTTTAACAATGTAAGTCAGGGATGGCATTTCCAAATACTCTAACAGTTATTTTGTAAAATACATTATAGCAGTCTCAGCTGGGCGATCAAAGACAGAATTCCAACCTTTCAACGTGGAGGGGGGGGGGGGGGCACCATGTATGTTTTTGCTGCCAAACTTTCGACGGCAAAATCTATATCTAAAAGTATGCATAGTAACACGAATGTCCCTGATGAGCGCTAAGTAAAAAAGTGGCCCTAACTCATGTGAAATATTTGGATTTTAACGGAAAATGACCCTGACCTGTAATTAATTATCACCTGTATTGGTAGTCATTCTTTTTAAATAATGATAGCATGCACTTTGTGTTTGTTCAACATTGTTTTGGTGTGGTGTTTGCTATTAGAATATATATCATCTGCAGTTCACTGTCTAGATACGCATATAATATGCAAATTGTGCCATTTATTTATACAATTATGCTGTTCGAGTTTGTGTTAAATGTGATGTCAATATACATTGAAATTTGTACTGTCAGTAAATATTGAAGAAATAAATTAAAATAGTGTATGTTATTATTGTTTGGATTGGTACAATAAAAAGGACTTACTGGTGGAATTGTGTTCATGTCGTTTTTACTGGAAATAGTTGGAGAATGTAAGTTGAATTTAATACTCAGGCGAAACAGAAACTTCTCAAACATTCTGGTAATTATTTCTTTTTGAAAAAGTACTTCATTGTATTTTTACAGACATGTCACACACATATATACTAGTATACAACAATTCAACAAGTCATAAACTGTAGGATGTGTGCTCAACAGCATTATCACTCATGACTGTATACGTTTACATGCATTTAATGTACATTTTATAGTTGATTGATAATCTGAATATCATATAATATAATCTGTGATTGCCTACATATTCACAGATTCCACCTGTTGTGTCCCAACGTAACTTATTACAACACTTGATGATTGCCATATGATCTGTTGAAAAAAGACGACAAAACAAACCGGGTTCATAAATTATACAATGATCTACGATAGTCGTCTTAAATTATATTACATAATGTACATAAAACATAAAATCATACCATGATCTACGAGTTGTCTCTCTTACACCAATCTTAAATTATATTACATAATGTACATAAAACATAAAATCATACCATGATCTACGTACGAGTTGTCTCTCTTACACCAATCTTAAATTATATTACATAATGTACATAAAACATAAAATCATACCATGATCTACGAGTTGTCTCTCTTACACCAATCTTAAATTATATTACATAAAATCAAGGACTTATATACATACATATATACAAGTCCTTGATAAAATGAATCATCCAATGATCTATGTGTTGTACGTCTTTCTTGCATTAATCTTAAATTGAATTACATAATGTATATAAAACATGCATCATCCAATAATCTTGAGCATCGGTCATCCTGTTCCATTTTGCACCTTGCATGGAGTCGTTTGCATGTTGAGAGTGAGACATGATGGTGTTTTAGGTAGGATATCCTACCAAGGAAGCTTGTAACACGAATGACGCTATGATGATTGATACATGCAGGTAGCACGTGACCTTGGCGTACACATCGAACCTGTCAATGGTAAGATATATGCAAGAAATATAGCTATATTCATTACTTGCGACGGTTTGAAAATGCCATCGTGTGTTTCACCGCACTATCTATAAAGATTAAAAGAATTGAGTGTCTGCAGTTTCATAGCCTACAAGTTGTAAAGTCTATCAACTGTTAATAAATGTCTGTCAGACTAAAAACACCTAGAAGGTTACGACCACGTCTTACGATTTTTTTTGGATTTTTTTTTTTTGCTAAATAGATGCATGTATGTTCTTGTACCTACCATAATAGTGATATAGCATGTGTGACATTTCCTCATCTGTGTTTAAAAATTGTTTGCTTTTTTCTTTTTGTTAAATAATGTGTGCTTCTACATGCACAAAAACGAACTAATTCAGGGGGGGGGGGGGGGCACTAAGCCAAACAAGACAACATATTATCAACATTAATGGAATTGGAGCAGTTTGTCATAGAATTTTTACACAGCGACAGATTTTCACTTCAAACTCGGACAAGTCATTAAATCATAGTACTGAAAGTACAGACGGAAGGTGATTTTTCCATACCTCTGGTGGGAGGAATAATCAATTACAAAGATAATTTACATGTATATACCGTTTTTAAAAAAAAAAAAAAAATCATTTATTCGTTTATTAGACAAGCCAATTTTATTCCGGGATTCAAATCAAAGCACTGATTGCACAGTTAGAAGCGAGGTTTAAATGTGTTAAGTAAAGCTATTTATTAAAGCCATAAATCAAAGCATTGAGTGTACTGTCAGAAGTGAAGTTTAAATGTGTAAGATATTTAGCCATTCTTAATGAAAGGCCTATTATGTATCATCATTATGAATTAGAATTTGAAGGTCAAGTATATATAAATAGTCTTGACACAATTTATGTACATCTCTAGACCACAATTGCAAAGGAAAAGATACGCCTTTCACTGTTTGTCTGGAAGAAATACTTCTATTTCTATTGAGGTAAAGTGAGAAATTATAAGCTACCGTGCACAGTTAGAAAACCCAAGCAAATCCAGAGCTTTCGGAGCTTTGATCTTTATACTGTTACTATATATGTATGTAAACTGTTTATACAAATATTTTGTGACATTATGTAATCCTACTACTGTTCGGAGACAATAAAAGGGAAGTAAGTGTTCCAGCACTACGTATATACGTACTTTACTGAATGAAACTATTCTCAATTTGTAGTAAATTTTGTTGCCTCAACAGTATGGATGAGGCTTCCTTGTGGATGAATGCTTATATATTATACGTATTAGTTTTAATTGCCAAAAAACTGTATAATTTCCCATGCTTTCAAAATCAACAGAAGCCTGCAATTAATGTATCTCCAACTTTTATCAAAACGGCAAAGTCTGCAATGTATACGTATATACAACAAGTGGTATTATTATCTGTCCTGTTATTAGGTCGACGGATGACTTACTTACAATACGGTGACATAGGAAGGATATTTCTGAGGAAATATCACCTTTCAAAAATAGGTAGGTCGGGGAATATTTTACTCAGAAAGAAAAATGGGTGAAATTAAAAGTGGATGTTCCGGGCGTTCACCGGGCCTAAAGTCTCTGAGGGGAAATTAGGGTTGGTCCTATAATCAGAAACGATCATTTTGGCCTTATTTTGCTAACAGTTTTACTCAGTACTTGATTAAAATGATTATTATATATATAATCCCAAATAAAATGATTAATTAAAAATCGATAGACGGTGCTGTAGCTGAATTTAAAAGGGGCTATCTATGAATGTTTCAAATGACTTTTTTGCGATAAAAATTGAATTTACTTTAAAAAAATTGAAAACAGACATATCAACACGACGAGGGGGTTATTAAAGACGATAGCGTTATTTCATTTCAACTAGTCGTAAATAAGTGCCAGAGAGTTATTCGCGGGAGTTGCTCACGTGGTACAGAAGCAGACTTTTCGGTGATTAAATACTACAAAATCAAAGATGAAGGATTTTGAGCCGTCAGGACGGGTCTAATGACTTTATATATTCATTAAAATTTATTTTATGTAGATTTAGCAAGTGAAGTCACTGTTTTCGGCCCGAAAATGGCACTTCTAAAAGTTGGCAATAAAGCATCAATTTTCGTGACCCATTTGGAATTTGTCGCATCGGAGTGTCAAATATTTTGTCAAGTTGGCGACGTTGGAAGCCAAGCCGACACACTTGCTGAACGTGTTGCTGAATGTGTAGAAAATGGCCTTGCTTCCCCTATTTCGCAGTGTTCGGTTGGTGATTTATGCTTGGCACTTTTTCACGAAGACAACAGTTGGTACCGTGGACGAGTTAAGCAGAATCTGGGTAACTCATTGAAAGTTTATTTCATAGATTATGGAAACACGGAAGTAGTTACCATGAGTAACATTCGAGAAGCACCAGATTATGTGTTGGCGATTCCAGCCTTGTCGACTAAATGTGTTGTCAGTGACTGTACTCCACTGAGTGGTGACTGGACCGAAGATGAGAAAAAGAAAATTGAGACATTGCTACACAGTGGTGAGTTCACATGTGAGATCATGGGAACAACTGGTCGGGATGTTAACAATGAAACTTATGTAGTAAAGTTATATACCAATGATGCTCCCAACACACCATTATTTGTTCGACCAGCTTCCAGCACGAGTCTCTCGTTAAAACCACACAGCTTGAACCTAGGTCAAGTATATGATGTGTATATTGCCTTTGTTGAGTCAGCAAAAAAATTCTGGGTGCAGTTGAAAAGTGAAGAAAATGAACTGAACTCCTTAATGACTGATATAGCTGCTTGTTTCGCTGAAGATTTGCCTTCAACAGGCGACATTGTAAATCCTGTAAATGGACAAGTATGTGCTGCATGCTTCAGTGATGATGGAGCCTTTTACAGAGGCATTGTTAATAATGTCAAAAGTGGGAAATGTACTGTATTTTTTGTGGATTATGGCAATCGTGAAGAAAAATCTACATCAGAACTTTTCACTTTGCCTCAAGCTCTTTGTAAACTTCCAATGCAAGCAATCCAGTGTGCATACGAAAGTGGTAGTTCTGCTGTAGAAGATAAACTACATGAACTGTCCGAGGCAGAAAATCCATTGCCGGCTAGAATTGTGTCTGGTAGTGCTAAATCTGGGTATGTTATTGAGATGAGTGCAATTGACCAAAAGTTATCTTCAAAAATGCCGACAAACAGCCAGCCTAAGCCGACTCAAAATAAAAGTGCTTCAAAACTGTGGCATTCTTATTCATCAGTAATGATGCAAGTTGATGCCATCTATGATGTTTGCATTTCGTTTGTTGAACACCCTGGAGAATTTTACATTCAACTTCTCGGTAATGCCGATAATTTGGACACCATGATGCAGGCTATTGATGAAGTCGCCCATAACTATGATAAATTAACCAATCTGTATCCGGGATATCAATGTCTGGGCAAGTTCAGTGATGGAAGTTGGTATAGATGTGAAGTACTAGCCAGTGGGCCAGGAATGACTACAGTTGCTGCAGTAGACTTTGGAGTAATTGAGTCTCTTCCACCGAGTCAGCTTAGGAACACAGATCCAAATTTTAAAGGCCAGCCAGCTCAAGCTGTGAAGTGTTCTATTGACCTGAATCGTACTGAAAGAAGCCAGTGGTCAGCACAAGAAGTGGAAAAGTTTAAAACATTGACTGAGAAACTTTCTCTTGTTGTTAAGGTTACATCCAAAAAGGGTTGCACTCATCAGGTTGAATTGTATGAAACTGAGAATGGTGCTGAACGTAATTTGAATGCAGAGTTTGTGTCATCATCTCGTCCCTCAGAGACAAAATCTAGGATTTCTTCCCCACCAAAAGCTCAAAAGATGGCTGCAACCCCCCCTAAAGTAACCTTTGCATTGCCTGCAACCCCTAAGATATCCCTTGCACCACCTGGAGTATCAGTTGGAATGAAGCTTACTTTGTGTTTCACTGCATTGAAGCAGCAATTATTGTATGGTCAATTAACTAGTACACCTGTTGAAAAAGTTGCCAAGCTACAAACTGATGTGAATTCTTACTTTGATAAGAAACGTGAAAATATTGATAATCCTGATGTGGGAAGTGTTTGTTGTACACAGTACATAGATGGAGGCTGGTACCGTGGTATAATTACAGCTTTGATGGGAAACAAGGCTGAAGTTGCTTTCGTTGATTTCGGAGATTCTGTTCACAAGTCTGTTGGCGATTTAAAGGCTTTGCCTGCAAGCTTATGTGAATTACCCCAGCAGTGTTTACTATGTAAGATTGACAATGTTCCATCGACAGTACCTAAAGACAAGCTGGAAAAAGTGCTTGTTAACAAGCGTGTAGAGGTCAAGCTTACTCAAAAACAAGGTTTGTGTAGAACAATATTTATGATCCGGTTTATATAATAACATTTGTTATCTCACTGGTTCCTGTCTAAATAGAATGGTTGTTATCATTTACTTTCCGTGCTGATGCCTAACATCTTAAATTTTATGCATGTTACTAAGTATTATTTTTAAAATAGAGCCTTTTCACGAGTTTTGTGTCAATTTTATTGAAATGCGAGCTTGTATAATTTGTGATATTTGCCTGCTAGATTGATTTGAATGACTCAGCATGTATGATTTACGTGTACTTAGTGCTGTTTATTCAACTACTCGCTACTGCTTACCTGATTTTGTTTTGTTTGATTGATTTCATCATTTTTACTATCACACAATGACAGTTGTTTAGCGTATACTTCTTCAGGAGTCTACACATTCACTTACTAAATCTTTTTTTAATAGATGATGTTTATCCAACTTACCACGGAGAGATTGTTGATAGATCAGTGATGGACCAACTACAAGATAGACCCGCGACTCAAGGTGCTTTTAAAGGTGCAAGTAGCAGAACTTTCGGTAAACCTCCAAGAGATGATAATCTAGTGGCTAGGTAAGTTAGTTCCATCTTCACTATCAGAGTCATGAAGGGGGCGTGTAACCCCCTAAAATTCCCGACCATAAATAACTTTCCGCAGGGGAGGTCCTCCGCACCCACTGCCACCCACCCACCCACTGCCACTTTCCTAAATATTGCGCCCCCTCCCCTAGCCTGAAATCCAGGGTCAGCCTCTGGTTGCTATTATCGCATTAACTTTTGTTACATCATTATTGCCTTCTATTTTTTAGTTAAAACATACTATAAGTATGATTCAATAAAAGTACAAGACTTATTGTTCACCATTTATAGGCATTCAAATAATATTTTGTTTTATTCAAACTTTATTTATAATATCAATGCTTTCAAATATCTGGCCAGTAAATCCTTGTTTTTGTGTAGTATTCGAAAATTTGTCACTTTTTAGTAATGATTGATAATGCAGTGTCATTCTATTTCACTTTTGCGCAGGAAACCAATTAAAAGAACTCTGGGTGATTCGTATACATTACAAGAAGTTGCTGTGAATTCAACACAAGATGTGATGGTGACGTATGTGAAAGATCCAGCATGTTTTCAGGTGACTTTGTATTTTCATTGGCCAATTATCCAGTCTTCACGTATGACTTGCACCGGACATTCCGTCATGTAACGGTGGTATTAGTCACTTCTGTGACAAAGCTCTTAGTCTTATTATCTTGGCACTGATAGTATTTACTATATTGCACCATTTTATACTGAGTTCTCAATAACATTTGTCCGCTGGCTGATTTAGTTGCTTAGAAACAAGTTTGGACCAGTTAGAAATCTTGAAGCTTTCACAATATTGCTGGAAATAAGCCTGGAACTCCCTAGCAGGCCTGTTAGACACAAACTTGTTGAGAAACCTGTCACAGGCATTGATAAGGAGCATAGAATTCTGACGATGTTCCTGGTAACATTTCTATCTTTGTGACATTCTTGAATGATGAGTGCAGCAATTTTGGTGAAAAATTGAGAATGGCTTAGCTTGATATAAATTTATATTTTAGAATTTCACAAAGTTGGTAGTCATTGATGATAAAATGTCTTGTTTGCATTGAGTTCATCGTTGTATTTAGATTTTCAAGTTATTAGCTTACTTTAATTAAAATACCAATATTATCTAGGTTGTTCTTGATAAAATGAATGCCACATTGGATGCAGTTATGGATCAACTACATGAATATTATGACAAGTTACCACCTAATGGCGATGTGTTAGAGAATCCACAGTTAGGGAATGCATGTGTCACACAGTTTACTGAAGATAAAGGATGGTACCGGGCTGTGATCACTGGTAATCATTTATTTATTTATTCCATTAGGTATGTACAGCTGTTCAGGGGCCATACTGGATGGGGAAACTGCACTTTCACAGTGTGTATGACGTAAACCTGCCTTACTAGGAATATCTATTTGCTAACTTAAATTTTCACAAGAAGTCCATTGAGCCTGCTGTCATGATCATTTAACTTTTAGTGTCTAATGTCCTTTCATATCCCCGCAAACAAGTTTGACAGGGGGTATATTGGAGTCACTCAGACGGTCGGTTGGTTGGTCCGTTCGCATACATTATCACAAGTTCGTGGAGCGAACTACTTTCACATTCCTTCAGCAATTGAAATGGAAGTTATTATTATGTTATCACCATGAAGTGCAGATGTGCAAGACACTATTTTCATGCCCAGTAATCCACTCAATCCTGAGTTACGTGCCCTTGAACTTAGCAATATAGTTTACAATGGCAGTCTTAGCTCATTAATGTATGTAGAGCAAACTACTTCCACATTTTTCAAGGGATTGAATTGAAACTTGAAATATTATAGTATCAATATTATGAAATACACGTAGATATGCAAGACACAATTTTCATGCCAAGTGATCTACTCATTCCAGAGTTAAGTGTTCTTAAACTTGGCCATATAGTGTACTATCATGTCATTAGTGTCAGAGCGGCAGTTGGGGTATTAGTCACGTCTGTGCAAAAGCTCTAGTTTTTACCTGTATAGCATTCATAGGGGAATCATAGCCTTTAATGCCATGAGTACTCTGTGTCTCTTAGTCTTAGTAAATACTGATGTCTGAATTTCACGTGGAAACCAAATAATTCATTTTCTTCATAATTATGAAACTTTATATTCTGGCATGTAACTAATTAATGGCTTCGTTATGATGTCGGTACTCCTACTGCCGTTAAACTTCCACATCTGGTAATGATCAACACATGTACAACAGTGCAGCCATTGAATTAATTTTTTGTGACAGGTTGCCCTACTATATACTTTGTGAAGGAAACTCTAAAACTAGGTTGTCCCCCAAAAGACTTAAAGAATGAAAAAAATCCTTTCGGACAGGGGGCAACCCACTAATTCGAAGACTGCAGTGACCATGCTTTGACCTTTATGTTCTTAACAATAATTGAATATAATAAATGTTTTAAGTAAAATAATTATATTGATCTTATTTCAGGGCTGAAACATGATGGCCATGCTGAGGTTATGTTTGTTGATTATGGTAACAACGAGTATACTGATTGTCAAGCATTAAAGAAAATCCGACCTGAGTTCATGGAACTACCTGCTCAAGCTGTACAGTGTAGATTATCTGGTATGTTGCTTGTAGTATACAATTACGAGAATTTTTTTTTCATGCACCAGCACAAATAAAATCTGTCTATGTCATTGATAAAGCTTCATACATGTATACTCCTAGAACCCTCAAAAATTTAAAGTGTACACATAGTACTTAAGTGAAGTCTAGAATTTCCTTTGAGAATTATAGCTTTCTCATCCAGTAAAATTCATTTGATCTCTAGTTAAGAGGCTTGTCAATATAATATATTGTTTGCCATTAATATTTTGTAATATTTCAAGTTTGTATGTTGTAGGTGTTTCCTCACCCCAAGGCTTCTGGTCGCCAGAACATACCGTGCAGTTTTCGGAAATGGTGGAAGAACAGTCCTTTTCTACAACCTTCAAAACAGAGTTACATGAACAAGGTTGTGTGATCTACAAAGTTGAGCTAGTAGATAAGAAAGGAACTAACGTCAATGAAAAGTTTGGTGCCATGACGGGAACCAGCTGCCCTGAAACAATGAGTGGACCATTCTCTAGATCAGTATCCCATTTTAAACCAGGGGATGATATGAAAATAACAGTGAGTAGAATTGATAGTAGATACATTCAGACCTGTGCTAGAGGTCACCTCCAAATAATGGCCACCCTGTGAATAATGACCATTCTTTTAAAAACTGTCAAATGATTGTCTAGAACAAAATGACCTCTGAATAAAGGCCACCTGTCAATAAAGGCCATATTATGTTTCCAAAGTGTGGCCTTTGTACACAGGTTTGACTGTATATAATTTTATTTGTTCAGGGTAATATTCTGTTTACTTGAAAGTATTCTGTCTTCAGGGTCAGCAAAATATAGCCAACTAACAGAATGAGTATGACATTCTGATAACTATTCTAATTGAATGAATTTTTAGCTCGAAAGGCATAATCTGTTAATGTAAAGTGGACTTTTATCAATCTAAAAAACTAATGTTGTTAAGATTGTTGTGTTTTAGTGTGATCAGTAAGTTTATATTCATTGGTTATTAATTTTGTCCAGCACACATGATCTAGCGTAAAATATTGCTTCAGTAGTTGAGTTTTGAAATGTATACCACAGTAGTGTATTTTAATATACTTTCCAGTGATTTTTTTCCAAAATTTTCTCACTACTCGTGCCTATCAAAGGGGAAATTTTGCGCAACAAATTTCAAATTGGGAATATATAATTATTTTATTTCTGTGGAATATGTGATTATTAGGTGTTTAAATCATCAATATAAATTTTACTACACTGTTATTGGTGACAATGGTGTGAAAACTGTTGTATTTTTCTTCTTTTTACATGATCATGCGGAAAACACTTATTGTTAATGGGGAAAATTCTGGCCATTTTAAGGGGAAAATGAACGAAATTTTACTAGGGGAAACTGCCCATATTCGGCAGTAAATATAGCGAAAAAAAATCACTGCTGTCTGAGGCTGAATCAATAAAAATTACATAGTCTTCTTGTATGATGCTGCAGGATTCATTTGCAGCGACAGTGATGGAAATAGCAATAGTGGTATATAAAGTATGTGATTTAAAATGATTGCATGTTTAATTGTATTATAGATTGGTAGTGGAGATAATTCTACCTGGAATGAAGGCTCCTCGTCAAGGTTTGGTTCCAAGCCAAAGTCATTTGGTGGAAGTAGCAGTCAGTCTTACGATCGAGACACGGGAGATAGTGGTTGGGATGAAGGTGGTGATAGCGGTGCTAAGAAATCATTCGGAGGTCGAGGCGATAGTGGATTCGGAGGTGGTCGAGGTGGTGGAAGTGGTTTTGGGAGCAGTCGAGGTGGTGGAAGTGGTTTTGGGAGCAGTCGAGGTGGTGGAAGCGGTTTTGGGAGCAGTCGAGGTGATGGAGGTGGTTTTGGGAGCAGTCGAGGTGGTTTTGGGAGCAGTCGAGGCGGCGATGGAGGTGGTTTTGGGAGCAGTCGAGGTGGCGATGCAGGTGGTGGTTTTGGCAAAAGTGGTGGATTTGGATCTGGACGGGATAGTGGTAATTCATACTTATCATGCATTGCTAACAACTCCAGTTAGTGTGCACCCCAGTTAGACCAATAAATGCTTTTTCACCATATTATTACATAACTTTAATATAACTAGGTTTTCCATGTTATTTATCAATCTCAGTGTGTTATTTGTATCTTTTAAAAAATTGTTATTTGTAGGCATTTATTTACTTGTTTGGTTAGGCTTGTTTGAAGTTGTTTAGTGTGCTCCTGTGGTTGAGTGGTTACAGTCTTTGACTTTAATCACTAGCCTTACCTTCATGGGTGTAAGTTTGAAATCAACCTGGGACCAAATTTCCCTTGTAAAAAAGCTATCTAGCTAGCTTATGCCTCATGAAAGTAAGATGGTTGAACCCAGGTGTATGCAATAAATCATCATCCACCTCTACAGCTGGAACAGTTGACCAATGACCATGGATGTTGGTGTGATACTAAATCTCGGAGAAAAAGAATTAAGTTGCTGATCCATCATCAGTCAATCTTTATATCTTTTATTACATTACTATTTTAGGTGGAGGAAGTAAGGATTGCTTCAAATGTGGAGAATCGGGTCATTTCTCAAGAGAATGTCCTAATGCTGCAAGTAAAGGTACTTGTTTTATCTTTATATACTCACTAATGTTGATCCCCTTGTGTTGACATGCCATGCCACCCTTAAAAAATTGTGTGTTTGCCAATTCTAACCTATACTTAAGCCTTGGGTTTGTAGGTAGGTGAACAGGGATTTTCTTAGTAAAAAATCTTGGTATTGGTAGGTGGGTTGGAAGCGGTAAACAAACAAAATTTTAATTTAAGGCCCCAATATTATATTCTCTGAGCATCTTGATTGGTGTTGTGATATCATGATCCATTTTTGTCTGCCGTTTAATACCATAATATTTCTCTGACATTTCTTTATGGATCATGATGACTCCCTATTGTGCTACAGAGAGGCAGTTCATTTTAATTAAGCAATCGTTTTTACCAAAAAATAATGACACACTGAAAACTAATTTACTACAGCAATGCAATATCAACTCTAAAAGTCAAGTTTTAGTTTTTCTATTAATTTCTTTAATTAGTCTACAAATATTGTAGCATATAATTAGTTCATTTTGACAGGGGCACTTTTAAAAAAGGGCTTACGACCCTGGATTATCCCAGAAATGTATTAATAATATATTGTTGTTGCTATATCTATTTCCTTAGGCCTAAATTAAAAATTTCTATGCCCTTGCGCTTCCCAAGTTTGAAATTTTGAGTAGGTACATGTAGATAGGAATTTTTTTTTTCCATTTTGAACTGGGTCAACAAGCATATTGCTTAAAACTTGGATTCCGAAAAAAATATGCTGTTTGAAAATGCCTATTTACAGTCCTCATAGTTATTTTTTTTTCTCAATATAAGTTACAAAATTCTTTGGGTTGCGGTGATTTTGGTTGGTCGCTTTCGGGCAAACGTTCATATTTTATATTCTTGACCATAAGTAATAGTCTTAACATTTCACTTAAAGACTAATTTCCCTTAACATAGATTGTTTATTAACACTCTTCAATGAAACGTTAACTAACTAGGAATTCTGTTGGAAATGAATTCAACTAATTATTTTGTTATAGAAATAACTTCTCAATTAGGCAAACAAAAAAATTTGGTGTGTTTAAGGCAACAGTTGGGTAGGGTTAGACATCAATATATTTTAAGTAAAATCTTTGATTATCAGATTGACTAGAAGCAAACATTTGGGGGGCAGGGAGGGGGGGGGGAATAAGGTCCAGGATTTGTGAAGCGTGTCGGGTTACCCTAAACACACTATAGTTCATTTGCTGTTATGACATAATACAGGTTTTCTTTATGTTTTGGGGAAGGCTCCCAAGCCCTTAAGATGGGGATGAAATAGTTGGTTTGAAGTCTTTCTTTGGGAAAAAATTCTTGCCTGAAACTAATTTGGGGAATGAAATTTCAAGGAGTAAATTGAAAATTTGGGGAAAATTGCTTGATTTTTAAGATATTTCAGACGGAAAGGCATCCTTTGCAGGCTAAGACTATACATATATAAATACCACCTTGTAGAATATACTTGCAAACATTAGGTGATTCTTGATTCTGATTTCCCTCTTTGCATGGTATATACTAATATTTCTAGGTGGTCGAGATTGTTACAAGTGTGGAGAAGGAGGACACATAGCTAGAGATTGTCCTAATCCAGCCAAAGGTGATGATTTGTGCATGTTAAAATCATACGTTTATGTTCTATATTGTTATAAATGGAAACATAGGACGTAATATCCCTTCTAACATAGTGTAAAGTGTGTTGTAATTGCGTGATTTATATATTGTGTTCAAAAGTGGTGTTTTCTTGTTGTATCCTAACTTAATTTCCAATTGTTGGCATTATTTTGTTTATCATTTAAGAAATTATGATAGATATAAGTAAATTTTCTGCTTTTGTTACACAGTTAATCTGACTAGATGTAACCAATTGAGGAACAAAGTTTTCTGTATTTGGTGTAAACAGTCCTGAGTGATTTTGTTGTGTAGAACTAACATACAGAATTGCTAACCAAATACATTTGTTAAGTATAGAATTATGTTACTGCTGTGTGATTTATATGAGTATTATTTTTAGCTGGTGGTGGTAGGGAATGTTACAAATGTGGTGAAGAGGGGCATATGGCCAGAGACTGTACCAATCCACCGAAAGGTAAATCCATTATTATCTCATCTGTTTTTGGAGAAAAAGTGAGCTAGGTGGATAGATCTCATTGAGGCGGTGAACAGACAAGCTTTGGCACTGCTCATGGTGCTCTGTTCTATACACTATATGTAATTTTAAAAAAAGACTGATTCTGAGAACAAGCCTTCAGTTGATATGCCCTGTGATTCTGAAGTAATGGCTATCTGTTCTAACTTGCACACCCAAATGTTTATTGCCAGGTGTTCATGTGCTGTTTCTACATAAATATTTTCTTAGATCTGATAGGCTTGTCCATATGATTTGTTAATGTGGTTATCTTTTAGTGACTTCTACCAGAGATATTTTGTCTTTTTTGGTTTATGCCATTTATTTCAATTGTGTATATAAATACTTAATCTAGGTTTATAGTTGATTTGAGTAAATTGTACAAGTCTAACATTTCCTTCAATATTTCTTTCAATTATTTTCTAATAGCTGGTGGTGGTGGTGGACGAGAATGTTACAAGTGTGGAGAAAGTGGCCACATGGCTAGAGATTGTACCAATCCTCCTAAAGGTGGGTTAATTTCACTATATATGTTAACCAATTTTATTCAGTAATAAAGTTTTGTTTACGCTATTGTAACTGATCTTTGTTGGCTTATTGTTTGGAGCTTTATTGCTGTATTAAATATCAAGCTAAGATAGCTAGAATGATTTGTGGTTCATGTCTTATAAGATCACATAGCAAAAAGCTTATTATACCCTCAGATATATAATATGGGGGGGCTATATTGGGTTCACACATGACGGTCAGTCTGTGCGCCTGTAGACAAAATTTGTCTGGACAATTTCTCAGCAATTACTTATGGAATTAACGAAACTTCACAGAAATGATACGTTGTAAGCCTAATTGTGCATTAATTAAGCAGGTTTATATAACTAGTTATATGACAGTTGATAATAATTTTATCTTCCTGATTTTATTTAGATAAACATTGTATCTTTCAGCTGGTGGTGGGCGTGAATGCTACAAATGTGGCGAGAGTGGACATATGGCTAGAGATTGTACCAATCCACCAAAAGGTATTAAACAAAATAAAAATATCAATAAAACGACTAGTCTATGTGTTCACTGTTTACAATTTCTTCTCCTATTATGGTTGTTGTTAATTGAATATTTTGTATATGTTAATTCAATAGAAAATGTAGATCTATTTAAACAAAAAAACAAACCTACTGATTTTCTATAGGCTAATAAGTATTTTTACCAAATTGATTCTACATCAATTTTAATTTTAGAGGGAGCTGGCCCTAGAAGAGGTGGTGGATTTGGTTCCCGAAGCGACAGTAATTCTACCTCAGAAAATTGGGGAGATGGTGGAAGTAGCAATCAAGGTGGAGGATTCGGCTCACGTGGTGGAGGATTTGGAAACCAGAGTGGAGATAGAGGTGGTGGATTCGGACAAAGATCGAATGAATCTGGAGGATTTGGTTCAAAAGGTGGAGGATTTGGGAAGAAACCAAATGATGACTGGGGTAGTGGTAATAAGCCTAGAGGTGGATTTGGTAGTGGGGATACAGGTGGTTTTGGAAATCGCTCAGGAGGCTTTGGGGGCAATGCTCCTGCTGTTGGTAGTGGCGATGATGATTGGGGAGCTGACACTATTGATGTATCAGCAAGTTTGCCAAAGGCTAGCCCAGCTGGAGATGGACCTAATCAAGTGGAGAAAGATTGTGAATTGGAACCTGTTGTCTTAGTTAATGGTGATACAGTAGATGTGTATGTTGTGTATGTTGCAAGTCCTGAACTCTTCTATTGCCAAATTATAAAGAACTGTCCAGCTTTGGAAAAACTCATGGATCAGTTGAATTCATTTTATAATGGTGTGCCAGTAGGTGATTTGACTTTTCCAACTGTTGAAGTGGGTATGCCTTGTGCTGCTAAATTCTCAGAAGACAATATGTGGTATAGAGCGCGAGTTATCTCTAACACATCCACACAAGTTGACGTACAGTTTATTGACTATGGTAACACTGAGACCGTGTCTTCTGACAAACTGAAAAAACTGAAACCAGAGTTCATGTCTTTGAAGACTCAAGGCATTAAGTGTTGCTTGGATGATATTGTTGCTAACAAAGCCTGGTCGGATAAGGCTACAGAAGACTTTGAAGATATGACTCATGATAAACATCTGCTAGCTAGAGTGAATGGTGTATCTTCTTCTACCTTGACTCATATGATTGACCTGGAAAATGTGGATGAAAAGTTTAACATTGCTGAAACCATGTGTGACAAAGGACATTGTAGCTTGAAGCCTTCAAAGTCTTCTCCAATTAAAGTTCTAAATGTCAAGAATCCATACAGTCCACCTAACCTTGATGGAGAAATAGATGTCTATGTATCATGGATAGAGAACCCTTCAAGATTCTGGGTGCAACCAACTAGTCAAGAGAATGAATTGCTGGAGCTTGTAGAGAAAATTCAGGAATTATACACATCTGGAGAAGGTGTTGACCTTAAATCTGAGTCATTTAGTGTTGGACAGGCTGTTGTTGCCCAATTCACAGAGGATGAAGCCTGGTACAGAGGTTTTATTGAAAGGATTGCTGGAGATAAGTGCTCTGTAAGGTTTGTTGACTATGGCAACTCCGAGTTAGTAAGCAAAGACTTAGTACGACAGCCCACTGATGACATTATGAAAGAATGTGCTCAGGCTGGTGTTTGTAAATTGGTTGGTATTCGACCATTACAGTCCGGACAATGGGCCAGTGACGCTAGAGATATTATGGATGGATTGGTTAAAGATGAAGTTGTTAAGTGTAAAGTAGTTGATTCTAAAGATGGTTTTTCTGTCGGTCTTGTAGCAAAAGGAGTAGATGTGAGTGAAGAACTTGTAAAGGCTGCAGTTGTTAAGAAAGTGACACAAGTTACCCTAAATGTTCCACCTGTTGGTTCTTCTATGATATTGCATTATGGAAGCAAAGTATCTCTGGAACCAGGTATAAAAGAAGCTGTGTATGTCTCCCATACTGATTCTGTTGCTAGTTTCTCGTGCCAGCTCTTGCGCAATGTTCCTCAGCTAGACAAACTAATGGCTCAACTTGAAACCCACTGTCAGACTAGTGTACCAGTTACAGAATTTCCAGTTGGTTTGGCTTGTGCTGCAAAGTTTAGTGAAGATGGACAGTGGTATAGATCAGAAGTAACTGCATCCTTTCCTGATAACATAGAAGTCCTCTTTGTTGACTATGGTAACACTGAAAAGGTACCTAGAACAGATATATGCCAGTTAAATGATGAACATGTACTGTTGCCACCTCAAGCTATTGAATGTGAGTTAGTTAATTGTAGTTCAGCCAGCAATCAATCAACATGTCAGTTCACTGAGTTAATTGGAGACCATGAGGTGACAGCAGCTATTGTAGACATTAATGATGATTGCGCAATTGTACAGATAATTCTTTCAGATGGAAAAGTTGTTGGAGAGGAACTTGGTCTGTCTGAACGTGGATCTACAATGATCACTGCTATAACTGAAGAATCGTCCGTAGCGTCTCCAGCTGTAGTATCCACTGGCGCTACATTGACATACCCTGATGTTGTCATGCCATCATCAGCTATGACTGTATTTGTAACTCAGATCATAAATCCTGGGGAATTTTACCTTCAGCGTGCTGATCAGGAAAAGCAGCTGACTGAATTTATGGCTTCCTTAGCACAATTTTGCAGCTCTGATGCCAAGCCGTTAACATCTGTTTCTGATGGACAAGCATGTTGTGCCAAGTTCTCTGAGGATGGTAATTGGTACCGTGGTCGAATACTGCGAGTCGATGGTTCAAAGATTGAAGTAGAGTTTGTGGATTATGGAAACACTGAGAAAACCACGAGTGAAAATATCAGAAATATTTCTCAAGATTTTGTATCTACTCCTCTGTTTGCTTTGCGCTGTAGTCTGGAAGGTGTGTGTCCACTTGAAGGAAGCTGGACTGATGATGCTGTTAAAAAACTTGAGGATTTGGCTGTTGGTAAAGACCTAGTCTGTGAAGTGGTCAAAGGTTCTGAAGTCTTTCTCACCTGTGAAGGCACTGATATCGCTGGAGAACTCATTGCAAGTGGGTTAGTCAAAGAAATTAAAGGAAGAAAGACAAAATTAGCCCCAGTTCTTGTTGCTGAGAATCCGGCTTTATACTTTGCAAAACCAAAACTACCCTGTGATCCATCCGATGTGTATATCAGTCATGTGAATTCACCAGGAGATTTTTATGTACAGATGGCTAGTCAGGAAGATTACCTAAGTGCACTCATGGAAAAGATTGCCAGCGTTTATGAAACATCAGGTCAGATTCTGGAAAATGACAAGATAAAAATTGGTCAAGCTGTTTGTGCAAAATATTCTGAGGATGAAGCTTGGTATAGAGCTGAGGTTGTTAGTGTTGATGGGAAGAGCATCAGTGTACAGTTTGTTGATTATGGTAATTCTGAACAAACCACTTGTGATAATTTGAAAGCAATGACTGAAGATCTGGTCAAAGCCCCTATGTATGCTATTAAATGTAGTCTTGGAAATGCTAAGCCATGCAGTGGAGAATGGTCAGAAGAATCCAAAGTTTTCCTGGAAACTCTTACTGCTGAGAAGGTAATTCACTGTGAGTTCATTGGTACTAATTCAGTCTGCTTGACAATTGATGGCAAAGATGTTTTAGACGGTTTAATTGAAAAAGGCTATGCTGAAAAGCTGACAGTTATATCTCCCACTAAACGTAAAGGGGAGTTCATGCCTCAATCTGTACCTGCTGGTAGCGTCTCGTGTTATGTATCACATATTGATGACAATGGTACATTTTACCTCCATCTTGTTTGTGAGGAAGACAGATTGAACAGTCTAGTTGAAGAAGTTCAAACATTAGAATCCAGAAAGCCAGTTCCTCTGTCTGATATTAAAGAAGGTGACAATGTATGCTCTAAGTTCACTGAAGATGAGAGTTGGTATAGAGCTGTAGTGATTGACACAAGTGGAGAGTCTGTTAAAGTCAGATTTGTGGACTATGGAAACTGTGATACTTTATCTCAATCTGATGACTTCAGAACTCTTCCAGCGGACCTACTAGTGACACCACCTTTTGCTTATGCATGTTGTTTACAAGGTCAACCTGAGCTATATGTGAATCAAGTCAACCTGTTCAGAGAGGTCACAACTGACAAAGAATTGACTGCTACCTTTAACACGTGCTCTGCTGTATTTGAGATTCAGTTACTTGATGAAAATGAGAAGGATATTGGAAATATGGTTAAAGAACTCGTTACTGAAGATACTGCTGTAGCTGAGTCAACTTCAAACCTCAATACTGAACCAAGTAAGTGTTCTGCTAATACGCGCAATTAGCTTTTTTACAATATTTGTGTTAAGTTCTACAGAAGTAGAGCATTTAGTTCTGGTTAGTTCTCAGGAGTGCTGCTTAAGTTATTTGACAACTATAAATAAATGCAGGTCTGTTAACATTTTATGTTGAAACTTAACTACCCTGGAAAAAAAACCAGTGTACTTAATTTATGCCTTGGTATACTAATTTTAAACATAAAAATTGGTCTACATTACAAATGTTACAAGTTATTTGAAGTTTGGTTTGGACTGTTAAGTAAAATTTATGAAAAAATCTGACATTCTATGTAAATTTTCAGAAGTGACTGCACCAGAAACGAATGCTGATGAAACATCTGAACCAGGAGAAACATCTGATTCTGAATTAACCACAAATGTTTACACTGATTTTCCTGATGCTTCCAAGTTACTAAAGCTAGAAATAGCCAGTGGGGAGAGGGTTAACATATTAGTCAGTCATTCAGAATCTCCATCCAAGTTCTGGATACAGTTTGAAAGTGCCCAAGAAAATCTTGACAATTTGTTAACAAAAATGTGCGAGCTGTACAGCTCATCTACTGATACAAACCTGGCTGTAGATGCAGTATCAGAGGGTATGTTAGTGGCTGCGTTATACAGTGAAGATGATGCTTGGTATCGTGCTAACGTAATAAGTTGTGATAACAATACTGTGACTGTGATTTTTATTGACCATGGCAACACACAGACAGTGGAGAAAAGTGATCTAAGAAGATTACCTTCAGATTTCTGTACTTTACCAATACAGGTGAGATATGTGTTAAGATTTATATTTAAGTATATATTCAAAGTAACATATGTATGAAGATTGGTGGTATTCATTTATCCTTATTATACACCTGCAAACAATGTGTGAGAGAGGGTATATAGGAGTCACTGTGTTGGTTGTTAGTGGGTGGTCGGTGGGTCTGTTTGCATACAATATCACAAGTTTGTGGAGCGAACTTCTTCCACATTCCTTTAGTGATTGCAATGAACATTGAAGTATGTCATTGCCATGTAGTGTAGTTGTGTAAGACACAATTCCCATGCCTAGTGATCCACACATTACAAAGTTATGTGCCCTTGAAGTTAGCCGTATAGTGTACTATCATATTCTTCGTGTCAAAGTGGTAGCAGGGGTAATAGTCACTTCTGTGACGAGGCTCTCATTTTGGTTGCATCCAATATATGTGCATGTAAATGAATTTGGTAGTGGTCATGTGGAACTATAATAGTACATAGATTAATTCTCTTGTTGTTCATTTATTGCAGGCAATCCAATGTACTCTAGGTGCTGTACAACCTAGCTCTGGTCAATGGACCGATGAAGCAAAGGAAACATTTGCTGAACTCACGCATGAGAAGTAAGTCAACATAACTTGAAACATCATTGCAAAATAATTACTAATATAATTTTCTGACAGGAGTTTGGCTTGTGAATCTATTTTCTTAGCTGAAAATGCTCTTGCTTGAAATGAATTTGTACGAAAACTGGAAGTCTATTCCTTTGTGATTAAATAGTCATACCTTTGCTAGCGGCCACCTCCGAATACAGGTCACCCTGTGAATAAATGCCATTCTTTTAAAAACTGTATTTGATTATTTAGCACGAAATGAACACCGAATAAGGTCATCTGTCATTAAAGGCCAACTTTTGTCCTTCCAAAGGGTGACATTTGTTCACAGGTTTACTGTAGTTAAATACTGAATTTCAGGGTGTTGTTGCTTGATGTAGGAAGTAAAGATGATGATGTTTACAAGG
Source organism: Lutraria lutraria (assembly GCA_964023205.1). Classification (NCBI taxonomy): domain Eukaryota; kingdom Metazoa; phylum Mollusca; class Bivalvia; order Venerida; family Mactridae; genus Lutraria; species Lutraria lutraria. The sequence continues at coordinate 12,181,497 of OZ026838.1, forward strand.
TTCAGTTGTTAGATATGGGTATGTCTGTCAGTGAAAAGTTGCTGCAAAAGAATATTGGTATTGAAATAGCCACCCCTGTCGCAGTTAGTACAAAAGTAAAACAAGTATTTTCTCCTGAGAACACTGATCAAGTTATTGCCAGATTGTATGATGCTAAATCAAGGGACAAAGTAGGAAAATATGGGTAAGTATCCTTAAGTGTAGATTCATGTGTTGCTTTATGTCAATTCTAGCTATTGTGAATTACTAGATTTTTAGGCACATCAAGGTCTGTACACTTGTCATCTGAGTAGGCTTTGACATACATTGTTGGGTCTCTTTTAAGCTAGAAAAATCCTTTTAGGTGTTAAATGTTAATGATGGAATGCCTTTGGATATATCATAAAGAATCAAGAGTATGCAAAGTTCAAGTTGACTTTAGCAAACATGAAGACAGGGCTCGACATGTCCACTCGTCCGCTCGTAATTACGTGTAGAAATTGACTCAGGACGAGTTGTGACTGCTCTAGAACTAGATGAAGTTCTTAGCTCGACTATAGCAGGATGATTAGCCTGAAAAAAAATTGTCGAGCCCTGGAAGAAATATTTTGTTGGTGGTGAAATTTAGGATTATTTAGCAGGCTGATCGGTGTGTTAATTAATGTATTAGAAAGATAGCCTTTAACAGTATATAGAATGAACTTATTTCTAGGTATAATTTGAGAGAGATCTCCAGCAATGATCCTACCGTTTCATCTCACAATGTTGTGATCACAGCTATTGAAAGTCCATTGAATTTCTGGTGTCGACTTCAAGATAGCACTTACTCATTCTACCAGGACAAACTCCAGGAAGATTATGCTTCCAGTAAAGAACCATTATCAGATATGAAACCAGGTAAATTCAGTATATACAGTGTTCCCTCTCGAAACGTCACCTCCTTACAACGGTTCCCTCTCTGCAACGGCGTTTCATTTTCCTCCCCTGCAATTTGCACGTATTTTTACCTCTAAGGAACGACAACTCCTTATAACGACAAACGGCAGTCGAAAGTACGTACCGGTACGGCAGATTACCTCTCTCAAACGACATCGGTAAAGTCCGAAATCGTCGAAACCCATTATGCCATGTGTTGGTTTCCGCTTCGGGCGTTTAAAATTTAACTGTACAGGAACCAGGAATGTGTAATCGCCGTAGGCATATTTTGAGCGTGTTTGTATACAAAGACGACTAACTGATTATGGACTAACGGATGGATCTTTGTTTTTTGTTGGTGTCGATTGTTTTTCACACATGACGGGTACGTACGTGTTATTTATTTCAAAGGGTTGCTATTCTTGTGTGACTACACGGGGGACTCTACATAGGTGTTCAATTGTTTGTGATAATTTTTATATTGCCCCTTGGCAAAATAAATTTAAGAACAACTCGTTTCCATTAACATTCATTAAACAATGCAAATTGTTTTGGTGTGAAGTGGACGAGAGTCACATCTCCAAAAGTATAAATTGTATCGTGCAATTTTTGGTTTGATGACAATTGAAGAAAGTCTATTTAACATTATAGTTTTATACTTTAGAGCAGCAATACGTAACTTTCCTTATTAAGTGCCTTCCTATTTTTTTTCAGGAATGTAAGAAGCGTTACAAGACTGAGCTAATTGCAGACTACGAGAGTTGACTAATACGAGGATAAAATATATAAAACAAATAAATAATATATGAGTTGAAATTTAAATTTTATCTATTATTAAAATTGTGTTGACTTGCATTACTTTGTTTGTCATGTGTTCTTTTGTTACTTTTTTAGTAAAGTTGATAAATCTGCCATGGACAATACACAGGATTTAAAGTCCATTTGTGCACATATATAAACAACATAATCAACGAAAACTATGAAGTTGATTTGTTTACATTAACAATCGAATAAATGAATAAGTACAGTATTTTGTATGAATGAAATTATTCACACAACATGTAAAATGATTCAGTGCATATGAATAAACATACACAATATGCATTATACATGTATAAACACATATATCTATACAGTTCTATACAGATTTCTGTAATGAACTGTTCCCTCTGTACAACAACTCCCTCTCTACAACAACCAATCTGCCGGTCTCCGCAAAATGTTGCTCAAGAGAGGGAACACTGTACATGGTTTTCACAAGAGTCAAAATGACCCTTAGCTGATAGAACTTTGAAGAGTCTGCAAAATTTCCTACTAAGGCAATAGTAAATTTAGCCCTTTGATTTCAATTCTCACGAGTCAGAAGCTTTATTTTACTGATTAAGATTTCAAGAGTCAAAATGCCACTTTAAGGGTCATAGGAGAGCCCTGGTATATCTGATCATTAATGGAGCATATCTGTGATTCTAGATAAGTCAGTTTTTCGGCTAACCTACTAGCCCAAAGAATTTCTGTTTCGGCAGGAGAACTTTCTTAAAATAGTGTATTTAGGCTGGTGATTAAATTATTATTTTCTGGAGCCCACTTCTAGTTCTGGCTAGGTATTGTACTCCAATGGAAATCTTTATCGTTTCGTCTTTTGTCTTCACAATTGGTTTTATATTAGAATTACTCAGTGTAGCACAATATATTTTTCAGGTGAAAAATGTGTTTGTATTGTCGAAGATGACTATCACCGTGGATCTATTATTGAATGTAATGAAAATAAAGTTAGGGTGAAGTTAATTGATACAGGTGGTAGTGCTGAAATAGATCTTGCTAATGATAAAGTGTTTGAGTTAAAGGAACAGTTTGTTAAATATCCTCAATTGGCATTTAACTGTTGTTTAAGTGGAAGAACACAAGTTGTTAGTGAACTGAAGAATGATGCTGGTAATGTGTTTAAAGAGACTGTCACTGAATTAAATGAAGTTACTGACTTGCCTGCTTCTGCAAGAGCTTCAGTTGTAAGTGAAGACAGTGAAAATGAAATTATAGTTGTTAGATTAACTATTGATAGGAAAGACATTGCTGAGTCTTTGGTGGAGAAAGGTGTCATTGAAGTGGAAGAAGCGAATGAAGATTCTATTCAGATGATAGAAGAATTCGACGACACTGTAGAGAATGAGTTTGGCACTTTCAAATATATAGAACTTGAAAAAGATCAAGACTATGATGTTATATTGATAGATTGTATCGATATGAATAAACTAGTGTTTCACACTAAAGAAGGACTTGAAGAATTGGATGCTATAACCATGTCTATAGCAGAGTATGTTAAGGATAAAGAAGACAGTGGAGGACTTACAGAGGATAACTTATCTGGACCTTGTCTAGCTAAATGTCCGACAGATAAAACATGGTACCGTGCCAACATTATTAGTGGTCAAGAATTGAAGGAAGAAAGTCAATTATCAAAATACCAGGTCAGTTAACCAAATTTGTTTGATAGGTATGAATGTGATAACAATTTGAAAATCGATTACAAATTTAAATTGTGCCATTTAAATAAATTTTGTGTTTTCATATGCAATGTTTGAATGTCTGTTCTGTTCTGAAGTTCTTGTAGTATGTCTTTGATGTCTGATTGGGAATTTTTGTCTGTGAATTGGGAAAAGATATTATTTTCTATTGGGAATATGACTGAATTTTGGCTATAAAATCACCCCAAAAATTGCTGGATTTTGCTGTCTAAAAATTATCACATGCTTGTGTCATTGTTAAGCTTTTTATAATCACACTAATTCTAAGATTCAAATATTTTGGTAGGTTTTCCTTGTGGACTATGGATCTACCTATTATCTACCTAAGACGAGTTTGCTACCTTTGCCAGATGCTCTTTGTGATAAACCAGGTCAAGCTGTCATCTGTCACCTTGGTGATATTGCTCCTGTAGATGAGGACTGGTCAGATGACTGTTACACTTTCTTTAAAGAACAATGTAAGTCAGTTCTCTCTCACACAGGGTTCTCAATAAGTTTGTGGCCAACAGGCCCAAAAGCTTGACTAACAGGCCTGGTATGGGGGTCTGGACATTTTCTAGCAATATTTTATTAACTTATGAGCTTCCTAACCGGCCCAAACACATTACGAAGTGGCTGAGTCGTTCTGCAGCCTGCTGTTATTGAGAACCCTGCTCTCAGGTTTCTGTACAGTTGTTGATGCCCTGCCTCTAAGAATGCTGGTTGGGCATGAAGTGTTACCCCTGTCTGTGCGTGCGTCCGGTCAAATTTCGGTTTCAGAGCGATAACTCAAGAAATATTTCATGAATTGGTTTCATATTTTACATGAAGATGTGTAATAATAAAATACGGGTCAAGTTTGATAATATTACAATCCAAACATTTTCACAGGAGTAAAAGAGATGGTCCTGTAGGTTATATTTGTTCTCACTTGGAATTTAGTATAACACACTTGCTTCACATGAAACAATGATCTGAGAAAATTAAGTAACAGGTACCAGACTGACAAGTGTATAGAAAGTGATTGAGGCAAAACTATAGTGGTGATGATTTTCAGCAATTCTTGTCTGTCGGTACTGAAGGTCTAATTGTTATTGCATACATCAATGTCACTTTTCTGTTGTATTGGGAAGGGGTTGGCCAGTGATGTGTGTTGCAGTTATTAGATATTGTCTAGAAGAAATTTCATCAGTGTAACCATTAATAAACCTACTCCATGTACATGATGTTTCAGACATGACGGATGGAGCAAGTTTAGCCATGTATGTGAATGATTGCCACAAAGGAATGCATGAGATCTTGTTGTCAGATACAAAGGCTAGTGAGAAATCTATCAATTTCCTCCTTATTGAAGTGGGATTAGCTGTACCCATAGATATGGGAATACTGGCTGAAACAACAGGTGAGTACAGAAATAGGGCCATACAAATATATGAACACATGTGTGCACAGTTGGTTAAAGTCTTGATATTGTTTATGAACTAACTTGAATAAAGAACTTCCTATTTAGGGCTTTCATTTGACCCTTAAAATGGTGTTTTGACTCTTGAAATTAGTAAAGTAAGGCTTCTGTCTCTTGAGAATCTGTACCAAAAGGTCAAGTTTGTAATTACAATAGTAAGAAATTTTGCTGATTCTTTAAATTAGAATCAGCCAGTGGTCCTATTTGACCCTTAACCATTGATGTCTAATAAGAACCCTGCTATTATTATAACAGTGGCTGGTTACTGGGCAGTTCACTTGTAGTACTGCCTTTCAAGTGTGTATATTGAGCTGAGTTACGACATGTTATAATACACATCATACCTTCTCATGTTATTACAGTGATCTCCCTTTATACAGTACTGAAAACTCAGCTTTACAATTTCTTATACAAATTTATCATTGTGGACGAGATATTAGCTAATTTTGTATGAACAATTTCAGAAACGTCATTCCACGAGTTATCTATGTCACGTCAGGATTCCTTAGGAGACAGTTCTGAGCTAGGTTTGTATTCAGAGTGAATTATTCTATCAGTAACATCAGTCTTGTCGATATGATAATATTCGGGGGTTTCTATATGTTTTGGGAGAGGCGCCCTTAACATGGGGATGAAATAGCAGATTGAAGTCTATTCTGGGGGAAGATTATCACCTGAAACCAATTTGGGTATTGAAATTCCTTGGAGTAAATTGGAAATTTGGGGAAAATTGCATGATTTTAAGGAAATGTTCAGAAGGGAAGAAATACAGTAAAAGAACCCCTCAACATTATTTAATTCATATTTGAGTTTTGTTGATCTGCTGTAGTCTCTTTAATGATAAATTGATGCCTTCATTATAATGATTGTTTATCTTCAGATAGCACTTTTATTGAAATCTAACTAAATGTTAAAGAAAGTTCCATCTGACTTTTACTAATTGTATGTTATAGTGATTACATTTCCTGAAACATTATCTAATAAATGGTACTTTTTGTGTGTGTTATTAGCAAAAAATGGATCTCAATTCACCAGAATAAGAATCAAATTTTGTTAATCCATGTTAATGAATTTATGCACATAAATAATAGTGTGTTGAATGATATTTGATGTGGTTTTACATTGCACTTATAATGGCTAGTATTTGGTTTGTGTTTAGCTAGTGTGTGATTTGTGTTTGCAGTGATTTCAAATTTTTGATGACCCTTCGTTTATCAAGTCGTAACTTTCAAATGATAATTGCATTGTGATTGCCATTAATGTATCTTTGTTTAGTTGTTATGCTTGTAGAAATTAATTTATTATTTATTACATATTTCGTATATATTTTTTTATGAAGATGATTAACTAGTTTGATATGTGTGCTGTGTGTATTACCTTTAATGTTTGTATTTTAACACAATTAGGAGATACATCTTTTGAGCCAGATTCTTCCTGTTGTCCTAGTGAACTTGACACATCTGCTATAACTGATACTTCACGATGTACTGAGCAAGATACATCGTGTTTTACTGAAGGAGACACATCTTATATGACTGAAACTGATATGTCATATCACACAGACAGAGATACGTCTGTATATACTGAAAGTGATACCTCACAGTTCTCTACAGCCAATGAGTCGTCCTATCTAGCTGATGGTGATGTGTCCAATCTCACCGACGGGGAAACATCCGGAGTGCTTCAAGATTCTTCTGTTAATGTGGTGAAATTGAATGACGATGATGTTTGTTCGGATAATGAGACTGATACATCTGTGAATACATTAGATGGAACAAAGTCGGTGTGTGAGGATCGCTCTGCGGAAAATGAAGGGGATGAGTCTGGTAATAAGGAAGAAAAAGGTGAGGTTGATATTAATAGGAATTGAAATTTTGAAATTGTTAATTTAACTAATCCCTTACTGATGTGGTTTATGGAAATAATAGATCTAAATTCTAGACAGAAGGTATTTGTAGCTTTAGATATCTGTTGTATGCTTTTATTGTCTGGCATTATATATATATTCTGTAGTGTTTTGTTTGAATCTGACCATATTCAGGTAAATTCTTCTGAATGTAAATTATTTAAAAATTATGGCTTTGTTTTATTCATATTTTGTTTTCATTGATGTTTTGTGTATTTATCTGAGAATGACAGCAAATTAAGTACAGTCAAACCTGTGAACAAAGGCCACCTTTTGGAAAGACGAAACATATGGCTTTTATTGTTAGATGGCCTTAAGTCAGAGGTCATTTTGTTCTAAATAATCTATGACAGCTTTTAATTGAATTAAATATGGCATTTATACACAGTGTGGCCTTTATTCAGAGATGGCCGTTTAACTCTAGTTATTAATTTATCTGTTTAGTGTCAGTTTTCAAACAACCACACTGTATTTAGACATGTATTTAGTGCTAGGGATCTCTCAGTTACCTCCTCTAGTATACCAGTACCGCTTGATTTGTATTTAATCATTAATACTTGTATCATGTTAGTGCACCTTCCTCGTCTTCTTGTAATATCATTAAGTTATCCAAAAGTTCACAGTATGTTCCTATCTATGGTTCATTTTGTTGATACAATTGGTTTGTTGTGCTTGATTGTTTTTAATATGAAATGTAGGAAAGAGTTGCATACATATGAAGCAGGTGACATTTTCTAAGAAATTGATGCCAGACCTCGCGAAAGGCGCCAGACTTGTCCGATAGATAGTATGTTGGTCATATAAAGAATCTTGTCTCCTCTGTTCAGCTGTCTGGCAACTTACTTACCTGATGTACATGCATTTATACTTGTTTACTTTTTCGTTTGACGGATTTCCTTTCGGTCCGACAGAATTTTCAAGCTTGTCTGGCAGATTTTTTGCCTTTCGCGTAGTCTGGATGCTAACATGCACTCAACATGTATTATTAACTTACTTTTGCGACATGATATAATTGGTATAAAGTTTAGATATTAATATATTTACTGTACGATATTAATTTGAATAATACATTTAGACCTGTCAGTTTTTTAACACTTCCTTACAAAAAGCATGAGTGTGTAGCTTTCATTTCCTACTATAGATAGATGCAGTGTTTGTTTCTAGGATTGTTATCGAGTGATATTCACAGGTATACATGTATTGTAAAACCCCTGACAGCCAGACCCCTTCCAGACTGGGCCAAAAGACCCGATTTTCGGATAATTCCAGTTCTCAGAGAACTTCTGACAATTCCCTGAAAAAAATTGGATTTGAAAAATCGTCCCGATTTTCAGGGAATTCTGGTTTTCAGGGTATTTACTGTATATTCTTTTAGCTTATATCATGCATCTTGCTTTCTTATTTAAAAACAGAAATTGAGTCCATTGATATTCACATCATAGACAAAGAGATAATAAACACTGATGCTGAAAACATGGACCATCAAGTTGATGATATAAAAGTGGAAGATACTGGAAATGATATGATTGGAAACAACATTGAATTGAATATAGTTGATCAGGATAAAGGTTTGGAATTGAGTCCTATAAATTCAGACATGGATGGAGAACCATTCCCCATTGGTCTGGATATAGAAGCAGAATCTGTGTATTCAACCACTGATGTTGATCCTAACAGTACAGAAGAAAGTGACATTGATATAAGCTACAGGAGATTTAAATATAGTCCAACAGGTTATACCACTAGTGAGATCGACACAACAGATCTAAGAGACCTTGATGAGACCACTGAGACAGCTGATATTGATACAACAGGATTGACTGATTATGATACAACTGGTATTGAAGGTGGTGGTGAAGAACTAAGTATTCTAGATGATGGTACTGAGATCAATAATGTCTATGACAGTGAAGAACATGAGGAAGCAGGAACAAATGTTACAGTGGATGATATTGCTGAGCAAGTTGTGGTTATTGATGAAAACTCCAATATTGAAAATATGGATATACTCAAAACTGGAAAAGAGCCTGTAGAAAGTTGTGAAGTTCCACTTTCAGATTGTAAGCCTCTTGAAACCAGTATTGACGAGGGAAAGCATTTATTTCCAAGTGTTTCAGATACCACATATCCTAGCACTTTTACCAGTATTTCAGACTTTACATTCACTAGTGCTTACGATACTAGCCAAACTGACAATGATATGACTTATGAAGGTGCTGGTGATAAAAGACTGGATAGTGTGTTTGATGAGAAAGTTGTTGTGCAATATATTGAGATAGCTGAGACGGAAGGTCAGGTGGTTGAAATAGCCCTTGAAGAGTGTAATGATAAGGAAGACCCATTTGTAAAGACCAATGATAATGTTAAAGACACAAATGATAGTTCAGTGACCTGCTCTGATGCTCGTGTAGAAAATGAATCACATACACAGATTGGAGATCTGGAATTAAAAAATGAAACTAGATTAACTGAATCAGAAAATACTTCTGATGACTGTGTTAGTGTTGTTCCAATGGATAATGGTAAAGAGCTTGATGAATTAGCAGAAATGGATAGTTCAACTTTGAAGCCAATCGCCTCTGTGTGTGTGGATGGTATTAGCACTGAAGGAGTCAAAGCAAAAGTGTTAGAAAAGAAACATATCTTTGAGACTAACTCTGATGATGATGTTTGTCTAAAAGAAGGCACTGTTGGTTTAGAAACTGATGAGCTAGTTAAAGAATTTGAGGACTTGTCCAGGAAAGATGCTAATGAACACATTGTTTCTGATTCAGATTCTAGAACTGATGCTTGTGAGTTTTCAGCCAACGTATGCGATGTGAGTGATGGTGCATGTGCAGATTCTCAGAATGATGACATGACAGAAGTTCTTTCAATAATTGATAGTATTTGTTCTATTGTTGTTGAACAGTTAGATACAAAAATGGAAGGAGAAAACAAAGAATATACTGAAGGTGATGCTAGTGATCAACATGTTGATGGGAAAGAAAGTGAAGGCCAGAATGAAAACTTACCTGATGTTGATACTTTTCATATAGCATTTGAAGAAATTCAGAATGATCAAGATGTGAACACTGTTTACATTGAAGAAATAATTATACCTGATGATGATGACAATCAAGTTGATGCTTTATGTCCAGTCAACGATATTAATGATTGTCCTAATACTGATGCTGATGGAGGAATTTCTGTGCAAGGGTCTGATGTTGACAAACAAGATGAACCTGATAATTTGGAATGTATTATTTCACTTGATATTTCTGTAGACAGAGAAGAAACTGGAATAGACAGAGAAGACATTGGATATGGAAATGACATGGAGGTCAAGACCACCAGAGAACATAAATCTGGAGAGGAAATTGAATCTGAGAATGTAAATGTAGTCATTAAAATTACTAGTCACGAAAAGCATGACTTCGAAAATGTATGTAAAGATGTAGAAGAGCACAGACAAATTGATGAGGCAGGGGATAACATGGAGGAAATAAGCGAGGATGCAGATGAATTGCATCAAATTATTGATAGTTTTGATAAATGTGAGAACACTGGTAAAGATTCAGAAGAATTAGTTAAAGTAAATGATAGTTTTGATAAATGTGAGAACACTGGTAAAGATTCAGAAGAATTAGTTAAAGTAAATGATAGTTTTGATAAATGTGAGAACACTGGTAAAGATTCAGAAGAATTAGTTAAAGTAAATGATAGTTTTGATAAATGTGAGAACACTGGTAAAGATTCAGAAGAATTAGTTAAAGTAAATGATAGTTTTGATAAATGTGAGAACACCGGTAAAGATTCAGAAGAATTAGTTAAAGTAATTGAGGATATGGGAAAATCTAGGAATGAAGCAGCATCGGGACCAAGTGGGGAGACTAATGTTATTACTACTGCTGTAGAAGAAAATGTCGCAGAGTTAGATCATTTTGATTCTGTTGTAATAAAAGATGAAGAGAGTATTGAAGGGCATATTAATGAGAACACTAATAGTAGTGATTATGCTAAAGAAGAATTAGGTGAGCTGGAAAAATCATATTCATATTTCAAGCATGGCTTTGCATGATTCAACATTTTGTCAGCTTTATTTTATTAGGTTTACTGCATGCACTCACATATTGTTGTTCTAAAGTATCAATTTCATGCATGCTTTGTTGGATACAATTGTTTACGTGTTTCAATAACTTAATTTGTTGTCTTTGAAATTACTTGTCTTTCATAATGTTTGATTTTGTTATTTCTCCACAGCTCTCTACCCTTATATATGTGACCATGTGTTGTTGCATTTTTCTGCAGGCCATCTTGTCTACACTTACAATAAGCACATCAAGTTTCTATTTGAAAAAATCGGCAGTTTATTCTGCAATATAGGTTCGTTCAGTTACAAAAATGAGCCAGGTTTTGAGTTAAATTTGTAAATGACCTACAACAAAATCAGATACCTGTTTCAGATAGGCAGTAAAATGGATACTCCCTGGTTCCTTGTTTATTGAATTAAATTTGGATTTTGTTAGAAATCAACAATATCCAAGTTCTACAGTTGCTGTTTATATTTTCATGTGTAATTGTCTAGCCATGTGAGTCTTATATGAAGTAGTTTAACTAATAAGTTTTTGTTGCATGTTATCTGGCATTTAGTTGTGTTGTTTTGCTTTTTGCTGTTTTTCTATGCTTGATATGTTACAAGCTTGCTTATTGTGTTTGTCAAATCAAATGCTTCTTTGTAATGTGTTTGTTATTTGTATATTCATCTCAAAATATGATAAGGATCATTTGGTAATATATTGTAGTGATTGCTTCATAAGTTCAATTCTCCTGTTGATTAGATTTGATTAAAATTTGGTCATTCAAACATCATATGCCTGTACAAAAAGTGAAACAAATGTTGTCCATTGAAGGATACCTGTTTGTTATACATGTATTAGTAAGTACAGACTATTTTAACATTGGGTAAATAATCCTTACCAAATTATGAGTATATATGTGTGCTGTATTTGTAAACTGTTTAGCTGTATATGCTTCTTCATACTAACCAAGAAAAATGTAAATTTATCTTCAGATTGTGTATTATTGACATTAAACATATTTGTTTTCATTTGAACATACTAAGATGCTGAAGACAGCATATTATATATATATTTTTTTCATCTTAAGAAAGTATGCTATCTAGATGTTAGGCAAAGTTGATACGACGCACATTTTGTGATAATGTGTTCATTTATAGTTTACTTAACTTAAATTTTAATACCAGTCTTTTTGTTAACTTACATACAATGAAGTTTGTTTGAAACCCACCCATGAGGAAAGTGCTTGTAGATATTATAATGAATATGTATCTCTTTTTAAATCTCCATTGAAAGTATGCATCTTTTGTAAATACAAGCATATGATTTATGTTACAAAATTGCAGTATAATTTGTTTCATGTGTTATGTACAGAGCTGACACATGGATCTTACACTTGCTTGAATATCTATAATATTACACAATAATTAATTAATGTTGACATACTGCAGGCTTTTTAGCTCACCTGATTCATCAGGTGAGCTTTTAGGATTGATGAATGTCTGTCGTCCATTTACAATTAGTTTGTTTACACTCTAGCATCCAAAGCTCTTAACAAATCGTTTACAATGCCTCTGTATATGGCAATATTCATTTACAATGCCTCTGTATATGGCAATATATGCCAATGTATATGGCCACATTGTCTCGGCTAAGTTTGATTATTGGCAAAATCGAACTATAACTTAGAGTTATGGACCCTTGACTTAGAAAATTTGCTATATTTAGCTTGTTTACACTCTAGCGCCTTCATTTATTCACCAATCCTAGTCATATTTTCACTAAATGTGTATAACCAAAAGATCTTAGACTAGTAAGATTATGGGCGGAATCAGATCAGCACTTCAAATTATGGGCCCTTGACTTAGAAAATTTGCTATATTTGAGTTTGTTTACACTCTAGTGCCTTCATTTAATCACAGATCGTAATAATATTTACAATGAATGTGTATGACCTTACAGTCTTTGACAAGTTCAGTTATGGGTGGAATCGAACCACAACTTAAAGAATTAAGGGCCCTTGTATTAGAAAATTTGCCAACTTTTAGCTTGTTTAACAGTATTATAACTTCATTGTTGGTTTTGATCTCAAAATCTATGTAAAAACGTTATACGAGATGAAAACTATAGTACCTGGCCATGAATCATAGCGTCTTTTTTCTCAGGTGAGCGATCTTGGGCCATCTTGGCCCTTTTGTTTAGAATTGTTTAGCAGATTATGCTGGCAGTTGAAAGAAGGGGAAAAAAACACAAAAACGAGGCAATTTGGGGATAATATTGTTCATAATCCAAATAGAGATAAAAAATTGTGGGGGGCCGGGGGGTGTAGCTTATTTTCCAAGAAGAGATACTAAGTCTCAGTGTCACTTTCTTAGTAAAAAAAGGTCATGTTTGGTAAATTAATTCAAATTAATGTATTTTAGCAGATGAAAAACAAGAGCCAGCTGACAAATCTGATGCAAATAAAGAGAAAGAAGCAGGAAGTGAAGCTGATATAAATGATAATGAAGAACCGAATAACAAACCAGAGAAGATTGAATCACAGGTAATATAATTCAGTTGATGAGGGCAGTTGTATAGCCAGGGAATGTTTGTGAACCCATAGGTGAAGGTATTCTTGAATGTGCTTAAAATCAGTATTATTTCGCAGGTCCGGACTGTATTGTGTTTTTCTTCCTGCAGCAATAGTGAACCCTGTCTGTCTGTCTGTTCAAATTTTGGTTTCCAAGCGATAATACGAGAAATATTTCATGGATTGATTTCATATTTAACATGAAGGTGTATGATAATAAAATACAGACCAAGTTTTTTTTCCGGTAAAATCTTAACATTCTCCCCCTTTTTACTTGGCTCTCAGCAGTGGGATTTGTGGCCTTTGGACACATTTATAGTTTCCTTACTTAAGCTCAATGATTTAAATAAATGTAAATATTTTTATGTCCTAGAACCAAGACTTGCACTAGATTATTATTATTGTTTTTAGGTAAATGGGTGTTTGGATAATGAAGAAAAGTCTGTAGAAGATAATAGTGCAGAAGCAAGTGCTGATTGTGAAGCTTAGGATGTTGAACTATGGACAATAGGAAGAATCTGTGGTGTAATAGAAAACTTAAATTTTATTTTATTGTTACATCAATGCTTTCCTTGGTTATATGGCGTTTAATATAAGTTTTCCGAACATGCTTCTGTGAGATGGATAGTAATGTTAAAATTTAGTTACGTCGCATATTTTTGTATTTGTCAGTACATCGTTTTATTACAGTGTTACTATTTTGACACTTCACACATATTGTGTGTTTTATACTGATTATATGAAACTGTTCAATAATTGACCGTTCAACCTCTGCATTGTCTGCCATAGATTTTTATGGTGCTTTTAATTACAAGTTATTGTTTCTTGTGTGTGTTGTTAGTTTTTTAAAAGACCAAAAATGATGTCTTGTTTTGAGGGTTGATAAGAAGTTGTACATTTTGTTGTGATGGTTTGTTTTGCTTCAGTTTTAAGCATGGCTTGCGGTTGTGTACCTTAAATAATGATATAAATAGAAGTATTTTAATGTGTATTACCTGAGTTAAACAGTAAGGTGTAGAATGATAATATCATATTATTTCTGCGTATAATAAAATACTCGATCTTTATGTTTGATATTTCTTCTTTTACATTTAATTCAATTTGAATACATCTTAGTTTAATTTTTCTTCTTTTTTGTTATTGTGTATAATCTAGTATGTACTTGCCATATATCAAAATACATACAGTAAAACCTCGATTATCCGAACACCGATTATCCGAATACCCGGTATTATCCGAATAAAATCTACGGTCCCGATTACGTCGCTATATATTTCAACTACAACGAACCCCGGTTATACGAATCGGATTTTACGAATACCTGGTGTAATCCGAATACATTATTTGGTCCCTAAAGTTACGAATGCGCATATTTTCACACCTATTATTCGAACTGGTCAATTGATAACAATGGCCAATTGAGAATCAAATGTCGTGTGACAAACAATGTGTAACATCAATTCATACACGAAGCGTGTCAGCAGTTTAATTATCGTTAAGTTGACCTTATTGTTTGTTACGATTTTATACTAATCGCGACGAATATTTCACAATGATCTCGGGTATAATAAGTTAATATGCGTACGTACCTGTTGATCTGTATGAAATTATTTGCATTTCAGCGTCATTCAAAATTTAAAAACTAATTCGAACACAATTAAACAAAACTAACTAGAATATGATGATTTAGTGAAAACTTTTCCAAACAGAAAACATTATGTCTTCGATTTTAGAATGGGATGGTAGCGATGCCTAGTCGATCGTTAGTAAATAAAGTGTGAATGACATAATTTTGTGTCGGATTGTGTTCTGCATAATCCATAAATATGCGGGCATTCATTTAACCAGAATTATTGTTTCATTTGTTAACTCATATACATTCATAAAACAAAGATAAATAATTAGTGTTTGTTATATATTTTATTTTATTCCTATTATAACGTCATGTTTGCATACTAGAGTTAACTCCCTTGTAAATACGGACAGTACGGATTTTATCGTTTCCAAACAGTACATCATACTGAAATGGATTATTCGAAACCATGGATTATCCGAATGATTTTTCAGGGCCCAATGACATTCGAATAATCGAGGTTTTACTGTAGTTGACTTAAAATTTAAATGTTGTTTTTTTCTCCCACGATGAACGCTTGAATACATTCAAATTATATATAAATTTGAATATGATACTTAAGTAATTGATATTTAGTGGTATTATGTTCATTTTTATATAATATTGTTTTCTAATTGAAGAAAAAGTATAAAAAAAACTTCAAGATCTGTTTATAATCATTGTTACTTACCTATGCTAATGTGCTGTTTCTATAATGTAAGTCTTTCAATGTACATATTGTGTATAGTTGCCCCACCATGTGCTTTAGAAATTTAAATTTTGGATTGTTTGAAAACTGTGTTTACATTATCTATGATGTTAGTGTTTGCTGCTAAAACTGTCATCATTTTCTATTTGGTTACTTTCTTTGTTTTTGAGTAGTATGAAGTATTTTTTGTTTATATATGCAAAACTTGGTGTATGTTCGACTCTGTGAAGCTGGTGTGTACTGTATTATCTTACACCTGTAAAGTGTTAGTGATAGCTTGTAGTATTCAATTTGACAGCTTTTGAATATTGTTCAGCTTTTTCTTTGAAGTAAAAATAAAAAAATCAATAAAATGTTAACTTGTGACAGTTGAAGTTTATTTGTTGAAAGGTTGGGAACTTTAATATTGCTTTGGGCATTAATAAAGAAAACTGCCATAATTTACTAAGATATAGTATTCTGTTATTTATTATTTTTGTATTGAGTATATTAGTTTCTTGTATTGGACTTCAGGTGATGAGCAAGTAAATTGATAAAACAAGGACTGGTAGATTTTTCTTAAATACAAAGAGCTAAAAAGAATATGTTCTACTGTTATATTGTCAAGTTATGAAATCATGAAGAATTCTTTCTGTTACATTGAATTATCTCAAAATAGTAACAATTACTTATAATTACAAATACAATTGGAAATAACCGATACTTTGTTTCTATTGCAGTTATATGTTAAATCTGTTATGACAATAAAAGTGTTCATATAATTCATTTTGTGTTTGTTGAATTTTTTTCCATACATTTGTAACTTGCAATGAATTCATATTTAAGGCCATGGTCCAGTACTTAGTGTACTGAACCAGGCAATCTGGGTTTGAACCACAGCAGGTCATACCCTTATATGAAAATTTGAAAAAAAAATGTTGATATTCCTCAGTATGTGATGATGACTGTTCCTTGTGCAGTGGTAAGTAAGTGGTTAGAATGCAGTTTTGATTGATAAATATTGGTGATGTATATTGCAGAATTATGTTGATTTTGAAAGCATGGGTCATATTTTGGCAATTTAAACTTTAAGATAATTAAGTATACATCCGCACAAAAGTTTCATTCTTAATCTGGCCAGGTAACAGAATTTACTACATATTGAAAATTGATTCATTCAGTAATGTAGATCTGTCTCTGAGAGTAGTGAGATTACATAATGATTGAAGTTCAGGATATAGTATACGGATCAAAACGCTGAAGGCACTGAACTAGTAAGACTGTTTTTTATCTAACACATTTAAACTTCGCTCCTGACAGTTCTCTGTGCTTTTATTAATGATCATATAATGTTGAGTGTAGTCGATATACTGGACTACAAATCTTAATTTCGACGCATGAGTTGACCGGAGTTGTCTGCCGTTGAAATTGTATTACACATACGAAAATCTTGACACGGATGCTGAAGAATCTGGAGTTGTATGCACTTGACTTTGTATTTTGGTATGTAACTTGCGTCACACATAGTGTGCCATGACCAGAATAAGTCTGTGCATCTGTGTCCTATGGACACATTTTACAGATTAACCCCTAAAACTGACTGGATTTTGACCATGAAATCATGCAGAACTGTGAATAAACTGCCAGTTGTCTAGTGTGTACATGTAGTGATGCAGAGTGAGGTACGGAAGTATGGTCATTCTTTAGTTAAAAGCCATCTGTGAATGTACCCTAAAATAATGTTACAAATTTGACCGTTTTTTTTTAAATTAAGCACCAAATCGTTAAAAATTTGCTATCGTCCAGTTTTTAGCAATTCTGACGTTTTTCCGTTGAAATACACCCTCCTGCATATATAGTAGCTACCCACCTTAAAGATCAGGTTGCATAACCACTATCACATGCATCCAGAAACTTACATATGTACCGGAGTTCCGCAATTTGAAACCTTTCTATGTATAAAACAAACTAATAATTTTATGTTAATTGTCAGTGGCCGTTTTTTGTCCCTTTTTCTATTCCATTTTTAGATCTTGTTTATTTACGTTTGGAGATATGAGATTCCATAAAAATATGAAGGAGCATTCAATTGACAAACTTTAATTAGATTTATGCACGTAATGCGTCCATTTTTGCATGGTAAAAGCATACATTGTATTCAACAGCCGTAGTTAGAAACATGATACCTGAACATTTTTGTGGTGTTTAATAACTACGCAATAAAAGGGTAACTACAGAAACTTAACCGAACTCGAGTGTACAGTCAAACCTGTGAACAAAGGCCACCCATGGGAAAGACGAAAGTGTAGCCTTTATTAACAGATGGCTTTTATTCGGAGGTCATTTTGTTTTAAGTAATCAATAACAGTTTTTTAAAGGGTGACCTTTATTCGGAGGTGACCGCTTGTACAGGTTGACTGTATTTAAATGAAAGCACGACCGTTATCATAATATCTACGACCGTATGAGACGTTAATTTTAAGCTTCAAATAACTTTCCATATTTCAAATTTAGCTTTCAGTTGTCCTGTAGATCTGATTATTCACCAACTTATCAGGTAGAGATATCAGTTATTGCTACGCAATGGACTCGGATTTGATATTTTGTAA
This sequence comes from Lutraria lutraria, assembly GCA_964023205.1. Lineage (NCBI taxonomy): Eukaryota > Metazoa > Mollusca > Bivalvia > Venerida > Mactridae > Lutraria > Lutraria lutraria. The sequence continues at coordinate 12,199,799 of OZ026838.1, forward strand.
TCCTTTCGGTCAACAGTCTATTTTTTTTGGATACGAGACAACGAAAACAACATTTCGATTGTTTTATTATGTTCCTAATAACACTGACACATAAGGTAAGGACCATGATATATCTATCATTATTAGAAGATATTTATTTTGAATCATAGGCATGCAAATTTCGTCAATGGACTCGGATTTGATATCTTATAATCCTTTCGGTCAACAGTCGGACTTTCTTTCGGCACGGACTAAACTACTGATGAATTAAATGACCATATAGATAAGGAGGAAAAACACTGACGACATACACAAGGAAGAATTTGTATTGCTATGTATGTTACTATACGATGTACTTATACATTTCAAGAGTATATACAATGCGACTCAGTATGTTAAATTAAAGTACTAAATGAAACGAATAAATGTAAACTAAATATTAACAGCTGTATGTACCTTGGCTAAATGCTTATTATTCTTTTCTTACTTTTGATTTCTGACAATTATTCTTACTTAATTAACGACGTGTTATTCATACGACACAACTTGTAAATAAAACGACGTGCTATTCTCACGACACTGTTTGCATATTAAACGACGTGTTATTCTCACGACACCGTTTGCAAATAAAACGACGTGTTTTTCTCACGACACCGCTTGTAAATACGACTACGTGCTATTCTCACGACACCGTTTGAAAATGAAACGACGTGCTATTCTCACGACACAGTTATGGAAATTAAACGACGTGTTATTCTCACGACACCGTTTGCAAATAAACGACGTGCTATTTTAACGACACCGTTTGTAAATAAAACGACGTGCTATTCTCACGACACTGTTATGGAAATTAAACGACGTGTTATTCTCACGACACCGTTTGCAAATTAAACGATCGACGTGTTTTCTCACGACACCGCTTGTAAATAAAACGACGTGCTATTCTCACGACACCGCTTGTAGAAATATGATTATCCTGTAATTATAACTTACTGACACCAATTATTCACGCATACTTAATTATTGCTAAATGTGTTACTCTTTTTATTCAACATATTTCAAAGGTATACATGTTTACTGATCAGTCATGAACAGTGCATACCAAATGATTACACCTTAAAACATTTGGTTTAAGGTCAAACAGTAACCCAAATAGTAAAAGGCCAGTGTTTACTCATGAACAGGGACCATTTCAAAGGCTAACACGCATTGTTTTGTGCGGAGCTTCCCAATTGCTGTCTCCGCAGCAACATTTGTGTTGTGGATTTGTCTGTGTGAGAAATATGTGTTAACATAATTATACAAATACTCTATGAAAATACTTTCGAGTGAAGTAAACTAGCACCCAAGGAATTATGTTTGTATTTGCTCATAGACTTTATTAACCACGTCGAATGAGCAGATAAATACCGTACACTATCAATGAGTCGTATATTTGTCTTTCTTTACAAAACGTACATCGATATCTTCTATTGTGGTACCTTGTACAAATTACGACCAAAATATTGTAAGACTTATAAATTAGTCTACCTTAACAAAAATCTGTATATACGCTCTTTACGGGTTCGATTTTTTTCAATAGAATGGGTATAGAAAACTATCGAGTCAAATCTGTGTAAACCTCAGATATATCGTTAACTTACTTCAGACTTGACTGTGCGGATTAACAATATTTGCGGAAGCATAATACATTTTGTAAAATTCTTTTGTAGTAGCTTATGTTTTTCTGATTTTTCTTTCAAATACATGTGTGTTAAACATGACTGTATGTAATGATGATTTAAACAATTAATAATATAGTGTTAACATGTTCTGACTAATGGATATTCAAAATACAATTAATGTAAACTGCTCTGTATTGTGCGTCTTATACATAAACTGAAGTTTATGACTACTACTAATATAAGAAGGATTCGAGGTGTTTAATACTGTACGGTATGTTACAACATATTCGATATTGATTGGATCTTAAAAATGAACTCAACTTATAAAGAAGAAACGGTTTTCTCTACCCCTACGTCTCGGGAAAGCTATATTCTATACTTCGGGCGTGATGAGCCTGTTTACCCTTCGGCAGATTATCCTGCACGGAGTTCCAGAGACCGAGAACCAGAGGTATGGAGCGCAAGCAGGGAACCAACACGAAGTTCTAGTCGTCGCTACAGAGAGAGGTCCAGAAGCCGAACTAGAAAGAGTCGATCAAGTAGAAACAAAAGAAAACGGCATAGATCGAAACAAAATGGATTTTCGGATAAGTCATTCGGGAACTCCTCCAGACGATCAAGTGAGTTGTGATTCATATAACACTGCAACCTCCATGAACGGTCACCTCCGAACCCCCCTCCATGTTACCGCCAGTATGCTAGCAACCCAAATTGACATTTTACTCTATTTTCACTCTCTTAACGACCAGTTTTGTCCTTCCCGTTGGTGGTGGTTATAGGGAAGAGGTTGCACTCTACATATTTCAATAAATAGTTTGACCTCATTCTTGTTTAATATAATATTGCTTTGCAAGCTTCAAGATGACTCATTCAGTGTTAAACATGGTAAGTCCATCTTCTTTTCTAAAATCAATACTGTTCATTTCTTATGTTTTAAAACGATGACCAGATTTGTTTAAAATGTACTTTTTTAACACGCGGACGTAACACTTTGGTCACAAAGAAATAAAGTAGATATAATGTAATGTTATAAGTACTTACATGTATAATATCGATCAATAAAAATCTTTTATATTCGAGGTTTAAATTTAGTTCTGTTATTATACTGAAGTACGGAAGCCCGAAGAGGACTTTTAGTTTTTTTTTCTTACTAGTATTTTTCGTGTTTATTTTTAGTTAGAATTAGTGTCCCTTCCAGACATCCGTCGTTTGGTGAACATTTAATCCATAAGGCTTAAAGAATTAAGCATTTTTCCCTGCGATCCTAGACTTGTATAAGAACCGAGTAACAGAAAATCAACATTCTCACTTTTTTACCTTTCAACACGCCTTTAAGAGCCCCACAAAAACACTGACCTACCTACCTATTTCTAATGAGCATGTAAGCAGGAACAATCGCTTTGACACTGAACAACCAAAACGTGTATATGTTCACTAAATTTATGGAAACTAGATTATTTCGGTGACATATGCTATCGCGAATATAAAAAAGGCAAAAACATCTGAGATCTTATATTCTTATTGAAAAGTTATAAGTTACTTTGGCCTTTAAAAGTTGCGAAATGAATTCGTTATCAGAAAGACGCAGTATTTGTCCATGCCATTTATCAATGCCTTAAATTTCGTGATACAATACGTATAACAATTAAAATACCGACACATGATATGAGAATCATTTTGAATATACACATATACACTCTACTTGAAGCTAATACTTAACGTTCTATTTATCTGATGCAACTTTGATTAGTTTTATTTATTTGGGTTTTACGCTTTTCATTTACAGTCAAATCTGCGTTAGCGACCACCTCTAAATATAGGCCACCCTGTGAATAAAGGTCATTCTTTTAAAAACAATCATTGAGTAGTCAAACAAAACGACCTCCGAATAAATGTCACCTGACACTAAAGGCCACATTTGTCTTTCCCTGGGATGTCCTTTATTCACAGGCCTGACTGTATATGCTATGAAATACTATACAAAGTATATAAATTAACAATAAGGAGAAAAAACATACTGATTGTAAACATGAAACATTATAAAATCATATTTAAATTAAACATTTAATAAAATTTCGTTACGTATTATATTTCGTTACGTTAACTTAGCCAATGTTTTGATGTAATAAGACTCTTTTGTTTCAATAATTTACGTCTGTCAGTTAGATAAAATCAATACACTTAATTATTACAACCTTTCCTTAATAGTTAACCAAAATTTAACTTTTATTTGAACTTTATTCGATGATTAAGACTTTCATACACGCTGTAAATGTAAATTCGCCTAAGGACTTTAATTTTCGTTTCTCTTTCCGTGTTTTGTATGTAGCTGTCAACAAATTGTGATCAGTAAGAATCTTCATTTGACTTTGTGCGTTTTATTTTTGAATATCCACGTGAGGTATTAGATAAGACGAAGGATATAGTTGAAAAAGTTTGGATTAATTGATAAATCGGATTTCAATTAGTATGTCTCGTAAGTTTATTTGCATGTTGTGGTATTCTGTAATCTGATGGATCTAACTTGGAAGCGGTGGAAATGGCTATGTTTAGTGCTGTCATAGATACTGATGAACTACGCGTGCTCTGAATTAATGGAACGAAATTTATTATTGAAATACTTGTAGTCGTTAAACATGGTGAAAATCTGTGCAAGAAATTTATAATTTTTCTAATCTTTGGCATTTCCCTTTTTAATATCATGAGTAGAATTTCAATATGTTTATTTTCAATTTGTTGATAATACATACATTTATTGTTTATCATCGTTTTTTGGGTGGGATAAAAGAGGATGAGATATCTTGGAGATCGTTCGAACATTCAGTATTATAAAACAAATCATACACGTGTTTGTTACCTATAAATGCGATTCAAATAATTATTTCATTCCTATTAATATCATATCATTGCTTATCATCACCTAGGTTACCTGGTGACTATAATAAATACATAGGGCTACAATACAACAAGGTGCGCTTTTTATAAAAACCCGGAACACGGAAATTCGGTTGTTCGACCTGACCACTGTTCATATGCGCGCGCGCAGATATTCGGAATACTTCTGGTTTTACGACTTGACGAAATCGGTTTTCATTTGGAAGTTTGGCATCTTAAAACTGACCAAAGATAGAAATTCAAATATAAAAAAATAAAAGTGATCCCTTTTAATACAATGTACGAAACCAAAAGAAATATTCTTAACTTTCATATGTACAATATTTAAACATGAAATAAAGAACTATAGGTGTATAAGCGAGCCTACGAATAGGATGTGATACTATTTTAAATATGCTTGTTTATTCAATTAAATTTGTTTCAAGCATTTTGTAAGCACCTGTTATGTATGGTACATCGTGTACATGTATATTGTAAACGGATGATGGCTAATTGTTGTCGTATTGTGAAACAAACGTACAAATTGATAAGTCAAACATTGATTGAATAAGTGAATGATTAAGCGAATAAAAGGAGTAATAGATTAGATTGTGAGTTATTCTTAACGATTCATTCGCGATTTACATTTTTTTGTTTTACTCATCGGAAGTTATGGAAAATGAAATTAACGTTTGAAGTTACTCAGTTTAATTACAAGTCTTGTTAGTAATTGACACTAAAACAAAACTCCCTCGGGCACTTCAACATTTTATAAGTTTTGTTAGGATAGACCAGCGGGATGGTTTGACACTATCAAAATAAAAATACATAAAATACCATTATTATTGATACATAAGCCACTGCGTCTCAAAATCATTTGCTTTGAGTATTGTTGTGACGTCTCAGTGTTGACATATCTTAACATTTTATAGTTTGAATGTTGCACTGAAATGTCAAAATAAATAAATAAAAACATGCATGATTGACATTCTGAGACAATAAAATGTTTAAACATATTGATGCCTTCATCTTGACATTTATGGTTCAACATACGACGCATATTGCTGTGGGTATAATCACGCGAAGGAAAAATAAATACCATTTCGAACAAAAAAACTTGATTACTGCGCAATGACATTACGTGTGAACACAGTCGTCTTTATAAGATTTTATGAATACTGTAAGTGTACATTTTTGAATAGACTGTAGTTCATTCATAAATCTAATTTCATCATCGACTGAAAAAAAAACACATACAAATTTTATTGCTGTAAAACATTGGTTGTTAATTGAGAATTCTCGTATAAGGCGTTATTGAATGTGACATAATGTACTTTTGTATGAATTGTTTGTCTATAACACGCGGATGTGCGCATGTTGAATCTTTTGATGATAATTATTTTCATTGATGAGGGAAACCTGTGAACAGTGACCACTGAACGGAGTCAGCAAACTCAAACTCGCCATAATGCACAGATCGCATCTATTAGGAGGTTCATGTGATGTTTTATATTGATATGGAAATGAAATGTGGCCATTGTTCACGACACGTGTCTTGATGGGCCCTTTTCACTCTCAAATTTGATTTTATTTTCTTATATTGTAGTTTATTCCGTCAAGATTTGGCTGTTACTGCAATCAAGTTTTATATCAATTAAAGACGCACACTTTCATTATGGTGAAATACTTCAATATGTTGTGTTTTAGTTGAGACGATAATTGTGTGCCTCCAACGGCTCTTATTTGGAACAACACTCACTTCTGCTGTAATGGAATTATTATTGAATGTATTTATGGACTTAAGTGATGAATTGAACAGTCGTATGATTGATTGATTGATTGATTTATCGTATGATTGATGAATAATACTGTGTTTTGAGATGTTTATATTTATTAATTTTAGGACGTGGGGATAAGATGACAACTGGGTGCCATCAATTCCTGAAATATGCCAATCTTTTATTTACATTCATTGTCTTCGTAAGTATACATGTAGTTAGATTTCTTTGACAGATAATAGAATAATAGACACTTGTTTTGCTTAATTGCACGAATGCAAAGACGGACTTGTACATCTTGTAATTCAACATCACTGTTGTTTTTGTGAAGATAGTCATTGGAGGTTTTTAAAATTCCTTAAACAACATTGCAATAATTAGATTAAAAGATTTTGACGTAAGAATATTTTTTTAGAATAGATTTAATCTACTGTCAAGGATACTGTCCTGTGTGTCTGATTATAGCGGCCTGTATTTACGTAAGTGCCTTGACAAACTAATGCTGAAAATGACTGCTGTACTCTAAGAATGCAAAGTCTCTTAACTAAAATTTTGACTGATATTTCACTCAATTCATGATGAAAGTGTTACAGATTTCTTTTACAGATATTCAATAAGTATTAAATATATACCCGTTATGTAACTATCTTACCGTATATGACAGATAATTTTAAACGTTCTTGTGCATTATATGTTATGTTGTACAGTAAAATCTGTGAACAAAGGCCATCCTTAGGAAAACAAAATGTGACATTTATCGGCAGGTGGCTTTTATTCGCAGGTTATTACATTCTAAATGAACAAACTAGTACTGTGCTTGGTTGCTGAAGATGACTGCTGTACCATAATCGCAAAGTAATTTATAAGTATCAAATATGTGCCCGTTATGTAAATATTTTAACGTACGGTCAAAACTGTGTTAGCAGTCACCTGTGAATAAAGTCCACCCTATGAGTAAAGGCCACCAATGAATAAAGAACATCATGTGAATAAAGGTCACCTGTGAATAAAGTCCACCCTATGAGTAAAGGCCACCAATGAATAAAGAAGATCATGTGAATAAAGGACACCTGTGAATAAAGACCACCCTGTGAGTAAAGACCACCCTGTGAGTAAAGGCCACACGTGAACTAAGTCTATTCACTTAAAAAACATCAATGGTTATCAAAATTGTGTTAGCAGGCACCTCTGAATAAAGACCACCATGTGAGTAAAGGCCACCTTTGAATAAAGTCCATTCACTTAAAAAAATCAATGGTTATTTCGAACAAAATGACCTCCGAATAAAGGACACTTGTCAATAGAGGCCACATTTTTTCTTTCACAAGGGTAGTCTTTGTAACAGGTTTCAATCGTTCTTGTACATTTAATATGTTAAATAATACATTCTTACATTTCAGTTAGTGGGTGCCGGTATTTTAGGGCTCGGTATTTATATCATTGGTTCAGATTATGGCGCCAAACAAGTCTCCGAGCTGCTTGGAAATCATCTGTATCAAATAGCCGCTTATGTACTTATCATAGCTGGTGCAATACTGGTTCTCATCTCTATGTGCGGATGTTGCGGGGCACTGAGAGACAGCAAGTTCATGCTTGGATGTGTATGTTCTCTTTAGTTATCTGTTTAAAGGATAGGATAATTATTATCAAAATATTATTGTCTGCAGTGAAAGACAAACATTTTTCCTTTATTTCATAAAAGTGCATATTTTTTCGAAAACAATGACTTTGGCTTTTCTTAAAAAAATGGTTAATTGCCGTTACTCGTCCGATTCTTTAAAATCTTTTTGCGATTTTGACAAAAAGTGGTTCTGTGTTTTCTGTAAACTCATTTGATTTTTAACAACAATAACAACAACAACCACTGGCGTAGCTGCCTATAACAATTATATTACAATAGGAAGTCGTGCTTATCTATAGGCAGAAGTATACGAATTATGATACCGTATAGACATTTATGTTATGTTCGGAATATTCAAGTACATTAGACGCAGTTTCTCACTAAAATGAATTATTTTACAGCCTTATATATACTTCTACTTAAATGATATTCTTAAAAAAATAAATAACACCAACTATAAGACATTAATTACCCAGTGTAGGGTTCATGAACAAACATTCCTTGATCATATTACTTTAATATCTAAGGGAAGCAACTCGAACTGACTTTTGAATCCAAAATAAATTTTCCCACGGTCTTCAGACACATCTTTACATAATATCGTTTTTGTGTTTATAATCAGCTAAATAAATGTTTGATTTTTAGATAGGGATATTAGTAAGGATGTTAAATTAATGATTTGAGAAAGAAAAAAAGGAAAATAAAGTCAGAATCACATTTTGTGGTTTATAATAAGGGAGATAATTTGAACGTAGTGGTATGGTAATTTGGTGCAAAATTCTCCGTAATCTGAAAATAATTTCTTCAATATTTTTTAGATTCTTTGTCTTAGGATGATATTAAATGCATATGTATATAGAGTTATCTTTAAATAGCCTATACAAACAGAAAAAATATCGAATTTCAAAAATTTAATTTAATTTCTTAAAAAGAAAAAAAAATTACTTTTTTGCACCTTTTGATATACATCATGTCCCCTTTATGATTTATGTTTTCCTTTTGTTTCAGTTTATGTTCGCCATAGCTGTGTTAGTTTGTGCATTGATAGCTGCCGCCGTCATTGTGTTTGTATTTAGACAGAAGGTAGGTTTGATATTTCGTTTTGCATTGAAATAAATATGTTATAAGCAAAACATTACATAAAACTCAATTTATAATGATGTCATTTGTCCGTCTTGTTAATTAAAAATAAGGCTATGAGAAACATGTCAAATATTGTCTTCTAGTATATGACGGAGGGGCCTCCCTGGTCTCTGTCTAGTAATCACAAATCCCTCACCGCTGGGAGTTCGAATTCAACCAAGGAGCAGGCAAATAGCTATTTAGCTCGCATAAGAAATTGGTGGTTTATGTACTACGCATTGGGTCTTCCTCCGCCATCAAAGTTTGGACTTTTGGTACGACAATAGACACAAGCGTACAATAAGTATTACGTGTCAACAATCGCCTATTAGACATATCTCGATAAATTGCAAAATGTTAAACCAGTAGTATAAGATGATTATTCAAAATGTATCTATTCAGATGGAAGGAGATATTATACATTCTATGGAAGACGTATTGATAGAGAAATACGGTGTAGATCTCAATGAAAATTCAGAAAACAGAATGGTAACTGACATGTGGAACTGGTTACAAAGGGAGGTAAGTCTGGAGCAGGAATAACATATTTAAAAACTGAATTATCTTTAATACTTCATAGTGTATAAGAATTACTTCAAAATAACTTCTTAGAAATGCAGATTGCCACACTTATCCAAATCAAAAGAATTTAACATTCTAAGGGATATACACAGCATAAATCGTTCGATTCCAATTCGTGAAATGTCGTTTATTGTAATGAAGTATTCTGTATATAGCGTGTTAATTAAACGGATCATATCTTTATACAAGGGGCCATTTCCAGGATTTCGACAAAGAAGACGATAGGTATCTTCTTGCACTGACCCACTCATTTGTTCTCCAAATACTGTAAAATCAGATATTTTTCGTGAGTCTAAAATTTCGCAAAAAAAATATTTCTGACTAATTCGCGAGGTTAAATGTTCGCGAATTTCTACTTTCATTTTAACCATGTAAATAACTCAACGTCAGAATCACCAATAGTAGCGTTAGATAACACGCCATTTATATATATCTGGGCTTATCAATTTCTATACCATTACATTGTCATATACATTGTATGAAATAGTGCGTAAGAAATGATTCATGTATAAGTTTTTAATGTACATTTTGTATATGGTATCTTTATCTATCTTATTTCTTTTTATACTAACAGATGAAATGTTGTGGTGTCACTGGTGACGTCAATAGTACAACATCATGGGCCATATACAGACATTCAGAATGGTATAAGGGTTTGGCATCAGGTAATCTACCGGGCCTCTATGTATACATTATACTATATGAATTATCACAAAATCTATCATAGATCATCAAAATCGGATACAAATGGCCTATCAGCCTATATCATGAGCCTGATTGGTTAAGACTTCAAAATTTCCAGTAGCCCCGCCTCTACTTTTAATAAAATAATTAGACTTATAAGGAGCTGGTTCGATAAACAACTATAGTACAACCTTAGTAGCTCTCCGGAAGTTAAACTGCGCATGTCCTTAATCGAACTGAGTCTAGTCGTACTATGGTAAAACAAAACAGAAGCGAGTCTTTTCGACCCAGACACTTTTCGACCCCAAGCCAAATATCAAGACTTTTTGATCCCAGGATGTAAAACACTATGTATTCGTGTTCATTCAAATGAATGATGTTCGAATAATATTCCAGTGCCTAGTGGCAATGTTTACGTTGAATCGCGAATTCATATGATAAATACTTTCTTACTAGGTAACATCCAATTATGTTGGTCAAAAACATGCTTACATAACCCTAAATCTAACGATGTTTTGCACTTTTACAGCAACATGATATTAATTAAAGAAATACGATGTATTCAAATGAAATACGTCATTAATAACTTATAAATTTCCTATAGCCGCCATCTTGGAACGAGATAAACTAGCGTATTATCGGTGGTTGAACGAGAGTAGCTAGACTAACCAGACTAGAGCACGACTGGGGTTGGTTCGATCTATGTTTAGTTGAACTATTGTAACTATAGTTATTAATCGAACTCGCTCAAGGTATATTCTTTATGCAGTCATTTGCATAAACTGGTTCCCATTCCATGTTGCTGTCCACGAAAGGTCTTTGTGCAGGGAACTATATAGTTTATGATTTGTATAATCTGGTTTTCATTGACTCTGCGCTGCAACGTGGAATGGGAATCATTTTACGATTACATTTTTTAGTAGTGATGCAAATGTCAATTTAAACTGGTTCCCATTGACTTGTCTGTACAAAGCCTTTGGTGCACTGCAACGTGGTACCGGAACCAGTTTAATGTCAAGTCTACCTGAGTAATCACCCTTTACGAGACACGGATGTCTTACAGCGTTTTTACAAACAGTTAAGTTTTACTATCAATATAATGAATACATTAGTACAAATGATTTTATTTGATTTACAGGCAAACCCTACGTGCCGCAGAGTTGTTGTAAAGACGGTGGTGACATTAATCTGTGTACAGGCATTTCAACATTTAATGGCCCGCCATCACAAAGTCCGCCATTAACAGGGTCACAACAAACCAACACTGAATTATTCACAAAAGTAAGTTACTCTCATATTTAACTCTGTTTACGAACTTTACAAGTTCAGTGCATTTTTTTACAAAGCAACACCCTTTGGGAGTAACAAAAATATGTTGTTGTTGTTGAGGGATTGTTGCTCTAGAGAGCTTAAACATTCCGTTGAAGTTAATGGTTAAATCGTGAAGTGAGAAAATCATGCTGTTGCTTAAGGGTGGTTGTTGCTCAAGTGAGGCTGTACTGTATATACCCTTGAGTGCTAAAAAGGAAATGGCAAAGAAAATATACTTTTAATATTTACTCACTACTTTTTCTTGTCTTTTGTATTATCTCTATTATGTCTGTTTGATATTGACATGATTTTCTAGATGATGAACATATGTTCTAATTCACAATAAAGTATATGTTCTGTTCTGTTATCTTCATAAGCATTGTACTCGTACATCCAGGGTTGTTCAACTGGTACTAGAAATAAATTAAAATACACGTATCGTCGTTTCGGACAAGGTGTATTTCGTTACAAACCTTCCGAGTTATCTAAAAGATCGTTGTTTGTTTGAAAATTTGACACAAGACCTTTGAATCAGATGCACCAGCTATACTCCTCTTTCCTTACCCCAAGATGTGCCCCCCTTACATTTTGTAAATATATTAGGGCGGGGGCACTGGTTTTAACATAATCAAGTTCAGTTGCATACGCTAGCGGACAGTTAACCAGGTTACTGTGGATTCAGGGGCTGACACATTTTCTATATAAAAGTCTTGTACTAACCATCACATAGTCACACTGCCGGTTCGAACTTATAGACCAAACAAGCGTTGGCCAAACGCTTTACTTTTTAAGCAAAGCGGACGATCCCCTTACATTCTGAGTCAAGACAAGAAGTTCAAATACGTCTCCAAAACAGTGCTTTATTGACGTTATCTAAGAAAAGCAATGTATTCAGCCAGAATTAACGTAGAATTACCACCGGTTGTTTTTCGGTACTCGTGTAATCCTTGGCTAACTATGTATTTGTAAGATCTATGATCCACGCCACTACATATCATGGAATATTAACATAGAATAAAGTATGTGCTTTGGAATGCCAATAAATTATTCTTTGATGTCTAATTACATGCATCAATTAGGAGTCTGCAGATTAATTGTAATTAGTAATTATACTGTACTGATATAAGCTATATAGAAATATACAAAATGCACGATTAGAATATAATAGTTATACTGATTATTTATTTGATGTGTGCTTAATAATTAAGGACCATAAAAGGTTGTTCCAGTGAATTGAATTCTATCTTATAATGATAAAATAATCGATAAATCATCATAAGTCTATTTGCATCTTCCGATTAAGATGAGAGGGGTGTCCAAAAAGTATCTTTTTATCATCATAACGAAAATCATAATTATTATTTTTTGCACATTTTCAGGGCTGTTATGATGAACTTGTGGATTATATACAAAATCATGCTGTCGTTATAGGCGTTTCCTCAATTGCTGCAGTGGTCGTCATGGTAACGAATTAATTTTATTGCGTTTTCTAAATGAGTTGTTAACAATTTTAATGGATAATGCAAATTTACACGTTTTATACGTCTGTACAGGTGCGTGGTATAGAATTCTATTCTGGATCGGCAACATTTTTATAGAGAAAATGATTTCAGCTTCTATGTAAAATTCAGTTTACAATTAACTGAAATATGGAAGTAACAGTATATTCTGTATTCTTTCATTAACATTTAGATACTTTCGAAGTTATTTCATATTCAGTTATCTCTTATTCTAGTTTTCTGTTTTGTATTTCTCTTTCAAAATTACTGCAACCTCTTATTGATACATGGTCGTGGGTTCGAGCCCAGCTACCGACCATGCCTCTTTATGTGAGAATGTAGGAAGTCGCTTACGGAGGATGAGAGTCTAGTACTGGTTCTTCCCAGGAATGTTGATTAAGTGAACTGTCCACCTAATATGACCTTGACTGTTAAAAAGGGGCGTAAAACTAAAATAAACAAACATCTTTCAAATCAATGTGAAAAAGTCTTCCTTTAAATCTCAGTATGATCTTACCTTATTGATCTTACACTCGTCATACTACACTGTTTATTCTCCTCGGCACATAAACTCGACGTTTGATTGAATATTTGCAGACAAACCTACTTCAGGTATTTAATAACCTGCAGTATTTTACGGTACATTTATAATCAATTACATTTGAAAGTATTCTAGCTCATGTCCGATGTTAACATAGAACAGCAATATTTACCAGGCTAATGTTTTTCCTCTATACCTGCTATCAGCGTATATATACATACACTGTATCAGTTTATGTATCATTAAAATTTTTCTTACGTAATTTATCTCGATACTCTATTGAAACTAACTGAAACAACATATGTTGTTGTAATAATGGTTTACAAAAAAATGCTCTTCATATTCGATTTTTATGTTTACGCACACAATACATTTTCTTGCATCTCTTGGGATTTGTATTTTGCATAACGTTCTTGATTTGTATGACATATGGATTGATTTATTACTGTTTGTGTATAAATACTTTGAGTGTATATTTGTATTTAAGAAAGTGTTCATATTTCAACTGCAATATGTGTTGTTAATCATTACGTAATAAGCCCGATCTGATAATTATGTCGATAGAGCAGAGGCGGATCCATGATTTCAGGCTAAGGCTGGGGCGTAATATTTAGGAAAGTAGGCACAGCGGGCGTGGATATGCCCATGTCTATAATATGGTTGGGGACTTTTAGGGGGTGCGCTCCCTTGAATCCGCCAGTGTAGTAAAGGGATCACCGGACATTTTATATATCGTGGATTCGTAACCCTGGCTACGCACGTACCATGCCATGGCGGTATAACTAGGAATATACGTAAGGCATATAAGTCTCCAATTTTATTGAACACCTTACATGGAGTTGTTCCCGAAATCTGCGGGAAACCCGTTGAATTATCTTGTAGGATTTGAAATATAGTAGGGTCTACTGGACTCTCAATTTTATTGAACTGGAATAATTAACCCTATCTGAGACAGCATTCAAGTTCGTGCAATAAAAATACAATGTTTTCGGTGGCGTCAGGGACGAAAACGTTGGCATTTAGTTAGAGAAAAACTCAGTTTACTAACAAGAATATTTTTTTTCTTTTTCAGGTTTTCGGATTCTTCTTTTCATTCTTCTTGTGCCGAAGAATCGATGTCGACTATTCCTCTTATACTTACTAAATCGAAGTCAAGACCAATGTCTGTCGTATGATTCCTGTCACAGAACGATTATATTTGTGATGTTTTCTTCATATCACCTTAACTGGTTCCCGTTCCATGTTGCAGCGCACCAAAGGCTTTGACAGGGTCAACGGGAACCAGCTTACCCAATTATTGTGCTGGGTAGACCGTTGACCACTATCCGTGCGTGTAGTGCATTGCAACATGGAACGGGAACCAGTTTAGGGTAGACTATAAAATATGACGACTCTGAGTATTGTGGTATACTGTATCGTACATACATACAAACTTCGTCTTAATATTGTTTATATTAATTCTTTATTATGAATATCATTTCTACAAATGTTTTTGTTGCATCAACAATCTCTGCTATTTGGTTGGAATTACATATTCAGAATTAAAACAAAGCAACAGCACAGATATTCGCTTGATCAAATCTTACTTATTATCAGCAAAAATCAAACAAATGTGATTTAAACGGACACTTATGATAATCATAATGAATTAATAAATATTATCTTACAACCTGGGTGGTCTTAGGAGACAGTATTTATGTATCAACACTTTCTAAACACTGAAATGCCTCATTCGCACATTGAAATACAGAGAAGATATTATTGAAAACTAAGCCATAAATGAATGATGGTTAAAATGAGGCAGTCCAAATATCGACACGGTCACTAAGCGGGGTTTTACTGTATTAATTCTTAGGAAGTGTGAACCCAACTTTTGAGCGTATTTTTGCGGGACTAATCATTGCATTGCTTGAAAATTCTCGAAACCAATAATGTATTTACAAAAATGTATTAACATCTTTTAAAGAATGTATTCTTTTTTCAACAATCAGAATGGATATCTTAGTGTATTTATTTCTGTGGTAAATTGTTTGATAAGAAATATTTTGTTAGATAATTTTAGTCTCAACCGCTGGGCTTATCAGTTCCAAGGTATGAATTAAGTAACATTCCATCGTGTAAGGGGCGGTGTGTATGTCAATAGTTAATAGTATAAAATACGATTCTACAAAACATCATTATTTTATCAATTATCAACCGATCTGTATATAATTATTTTGCTTTTTATATTTTTACATCGAAAAAATGTCGACCACACAATTGAACCATTTTAAGTCGATTCAATGATGTTTTGGGCTATTTGATTGCAAATGTTTGTTTCTAAGTCGCCGCCTACGTGGTGATATCAAATTATTGTATTTGTATATGTTTGATGCTTCTTAATCTATGTGCTTTTAATAATTGAAGAACATGTTGAAAACTTAAGTGACTGTCTAATAATAATTTAGTTTATTTAATATTATACTAATGTAAACATTTTCTTGATTTCTGATTATAAATTTAAATGATTTCTAAGATTTCAATTTTTTTTTTTTAAATATAAAATCGATGAACATGTTTTATAAATCTTGTTCTTGCAACATTCCTGTATTAATTACATCCGCTTGTAAATTTTTGTTTCATGTCATGTCATATTTATTTTCAATTGTTATGTATATATATTGTATAAACTCATGATTAAAAAAAAAGAAACAAAAATATGGCCATCCTTAAAAATAGTTGTTTGGTAGAAATACGATTGACTCATTAAAAAATCACCCCGACCAAACATTTTCAGCCATTTTGTCCACCATATCTCAGTTTTGTAATTAAAAAATATTCCAGCATACAATGTTAAAAATGGCGAATTATCTACTCACTGTTTAAAGTATTTGTCGTTTTACCGCAAACCAGCATTTTTTCAAGGATAGCCTTATATTAATGTTTTATTAACAGTGTAATTTTCTTTGCCTTTTTTCTTTGTCAAATACAAATCTATCTTATGTCGCCATTCCAGCTACCGAGCAAAATCACAAGAAACGGGTAAGGCGTGTATTAGTGCTTTACACCAGTCACGATAAATTATCAGGAATCATTAATTACCGGGCTTATTGATAGAATACAGTAATACATTGATAATAAGGCTCCCTTTTGGACCCAAGGAACAGTATTGATACTAGTATTGAGCTGGTCTCTCTATCAAGTTAAAACATAAAGGTGATACAGAAAATCTGTCCATGGATAAATGATCATTGCAAGGAGGTGGTTTGAATATCCGATATGATCTCTTATGGAGGTGTTTCTGTTTGATACAATAAATCCATAAGATATATAAGACCTTGACCTTTGACCTACTGACCTGAAAATACACAGGCATGTAGAGGTTGTCATAAGGAATCAACATATAAAGTTTAATGATTGTAGGTGGAAGCGTTTTGAGTTTATAGGCAAGTTTGTTACAAACAGACAGACCAACAGACAGGCCGAAAACAATATATACACAATCTATCGATACGGGGGCTTATAAAGGTAAAACAAGATCAAATCTGCGGTACATTGTACCTAAATACGTAAGGAGAATTGTTACAAGTGCATTCAACGACCACATGGATCAGGCTTCTTACACTAAATCTCTGCATCAATGGATAGTTCAAGCATTTAATTACATGGACATTTGTAAATGTTTTCTAAACTTGTAACCAGTAAAAATATGTCTCATGTCATCGTCCATTAATAATAGCAGCATATACTAGAAATAAATATTACTAAGTCCTCGTCGACATACTATAGCCTAATCTTTTAATTAATCACTACATTCTCTGACACGCAAAGATACGAGCCAATTTTTACTACTAACAAGAACTGCTTAATTAACTATTCCATAGTACATATAAACAAAAGCTAATCTGATATCGCTGTTGCTCCTAGGTTTTACAAATACCGACACTAATGCTCGAGGAATCGTGTATCTAGCATATTAGATTGTAATTGATTGATTTCTATAGACAAATAGATATGGAATTATATTCTCCAATGTTCGATTCATTTATAATCGAATTTGATTTAATCGAAACATAAAAGCTATGTCTAATATATTTTAAACGGCGTTATATGAATTCCAAAATCTGCGAAACTTATCATTCGCGTCTATTGAAGACGTTCTTAAGTGGGTAAAAACAAAATGTATCGTCTAGCAGACGCATAAGTATTGAACAAGATAATCATGTAAGAAGAAAAAAGTCCGTTGTTAGAGAACGCATAAAAACCTTTTTGTATGATAGGTGAAAAGAAAACGTGGAATGATTCTAGCAACGTACTCGAAACATGTTAAATAGCCTCGGTTGGTATCGGCGTGTGAGAATACATCGACTCTTCATTTAGTGGTCTCTGCAGTGTTACATATCTTCGTCTCTGATACATAAATCAAGAACTTGAACGAACGCGATGATTGCATTTTCGTCGTACAACCCTGGTGATAATAAATGGATATACATTGGATATTAAATAGACAATTAGCACCAAAATAACGTCGTGTTATTAGCTACGTAGAAAGTTTATGACCTAGGGAGAACTATTTAACGCAGAAACTGGTACGAACCCGTTTTTGTTCTCAGATAATCTACCAGACATTCTAGAATTAATTATTGTTTATTTAATACATATTTGAAATTCGATTGAATGCATAACTCCGACGAAAACAAAGTGGATTTGACAGTTCGTCGGATTGTGAATGCTCCCGACGAAAGAATGTCAATATCAACGGCTTCGACATCCTCCATTGACCGACGGTCATCGTACGGAGAAGCGTCGGCGTCGAACCGAGAATCTATTGAAAGCAGTTCATATAGTGACCGCCGACGGACGTCGTCGGCTGAAAGTTCGGACAGGGGAGTCTACCGTCGTTTGCAAAATGATATGCAAATAATGACGTTTCGTGTCAGAGCTTTAGAAGAAAAAGTGGAGAAGATCGTGAAAGGTATTTATTTACTTTTTTTATTATACAAAATCTTGTATTATTTTATTTTGTAAAGGGAACAGCCGTCTTTGAATTTCTTCGTTATATAATTATGTCAGTGCGTTGCAAGAATAGCTTATTTGAATCATGGCCGAGGTAAGAAAAACAAACATCGGAATCGTACGTGGAGTGTGGGTATTAATCTGTAATGTACGATCCATGATTATTACCCATTGTCACAATCCACCATAAGATGTTAATAAAACCAGAATTTGAATTTAAAATAATATAAATAATGTACATGTATATTATACACTTTTAGGGCCCGTTTCAGATATATATCGTGACTTAGACAGTAATGTTCCTAAAGTCTTGCCACCAATTGTTTTTAAATAAAAGGTGTTTTACGTATATCGTATAGGTTGTATTGGCGATCTATATCAGTCGTTAAAGATAAATGTTTGAGATGAATATAACTTAACTGCTATCTTAGTAGAGTTTGTCTAAAACTACTTACATACATTTGCTTAAGGTAATATTTAGGTTCTTGAATTCTTAGAATTCAAATAAATCTAAAATAGTTTGTGATTTATGCATAAAGGCATTTCCTTGAAGAATAACTGAAGGGCTGATAAGAAGATTGTCGCATTTTTGACGGTTGTTTAGCCTCAGAATCTTTATATTAGCGTATTTAACCGTAAGGGATATAACTTCATATATCCGTACTGGCCATGTTCATAATTTTATATTTATTTTCATGATTATTTATGACGTCTTAGATTTACATGAATTAGAATTTATAGCACATATTCGCAAATATCATTTTGCTGTTCATTTTTTAAAGAAATATTAATCTGATTGATAATTCCTCAAATGTCTATCTACGTGCCAGAAATATCTGGCATGGGTATAACAAAAAATACATTGATCTTGAATATTGAATTTTGAAAACAGAATTTTGTTATTTCTTTTAAATTCTTTTTCCTGATAACACAAGATAATTCTGTACTGTTTTATCAAACCGTACATTTGTAGATGTACTTTATGCAATATTTCATAAAAAAATCTTGTCTCGGACGGATACCATTCATATCCGAACATGTGCTTACTATAACTTTTCTACGTTAATTTAGATAAAATAATAACATGCATCAATATTGAAATGAATTAGATATTTGGAATTTGTTAATCTTAAAATCAGGTATTTGACGATTTCAGCTTGAAATTGAAATGAACAAGTACATTTTTCATGCATTGTATATTGATAAAGCATTTCAAATGAAAATCAGGTTACTTGAATATCTTTTATTTCTCGTTTATTTATTTTTAGATGCTGGAATGAACATGCACACAGACGGTGTATATGAGAGAGGTGTAGCGTTCACGGCTAGTCTCACGGACAACGTGACCGTCCGATCGTCGAAAAATCTCGTCTTTGACGATGTCCTAACGAACATCAGCCAGGCTTACGACCCGGAAACAGGTGTGTTTAAATGCCCGTTTTACGGTCGCTACTTATTTTCTCTCACTATACGAGCACAGCAACATAAACAAGTATGTGTTGAGATTCTGGCGCAATCTCAAGTAATCGGAACTTTATCCGCTGGTGACACGGAGATGGACAAAGCCTCAGCCTCTATGACTGTGGTTGTTTCTTTACATGAAGGAGATGAGGTCGCAGTCCGTGGGGTCAAACCTTGGACCGGGCATTTCCATGGTGACGGCTATACAACCTTCACAGGACTGTTATTATAGTGAAGATATATATATTCAAAGCTGTGTTAAAGGCCACCTCCGAATAAAGGTTACCCTGTGAATAAAGGCCATTCTTCTAAAAACAATCATTTGTTATTTAGAGCAAAATTAAGGCCATATGTTGTCTTTACCAAGGTTGGCATTTGTTTACAAGTTTGAGTCTATCATAAAAACTATTTATTTATAGATATATTAATATAAGAATGGAATCGCTTTAAATGTGGACGTGGACTGTTTGCGTTTTTGTATATATTGTGAGGACGCAAAAGTTCTGTGTATTTGTGCGGTAAACATTTTTCTATTTGGTGCTTATTCAGCACATAATCATTATTGCTATCAATGCATGTTGTACGGACCCTCAAACTAGATTGTGAAACGCAGTTAAGGTCAAATAAACAATGAATTCAAATGGATTAGTTATAAAGCTTAATTTCAACGTATGTTCGCATAGATAGTTTTTGTCAATTTCAGACAAGGATTCAAACATTTAAAGTTTTTCTCCATTTTTTTATAACGTATCTACTTAACACAAAACTTCCTATTTATAACTAGATATAAACAGGGAGTGGAAGCACGGGAATGTTTCGCTTCTTTGAGAAAAAATCATTCACTCGTGTACGTTCCCCAAATTATTTTCAGCGTTAATTCAGTTTATACATTATTTATACGTTTATTATGTCGGTTAGAACTGTTCTGGTATACAGGTAAACCGGTATTTTGCGGAATTAAATTTTATGGAACGGTACGTATACCTTATCACCTGGTCATGTACCGGTATCAAGCGCTACGGTCAAACCTGTTTTTAAATTAAATCATGACATGGTACTAATTGTAAGAGAAACACATCAATCCAATCAAATGTCACAAATCATGAATTTTTTTAATGAATTACAGAGTGGAAATGTTTCAGTAGCCAGTTATAAAAACACGCTTTATCAAAATGTAACATATTTCAGAATTGCTACTCAAACATAATGCAGTAGGCTATCCTTAAAAAATGTTGGTTTTCTGTCGATTTTATGGTTGATTTTAACTGTGGTCATTTTTTTTGTTGACAACATACGCTGGACCTTTTTGTCAAAATCGCTAAAATTTTGCAGTTTTTTTTATTTCGTTGGTTGCGTTACAGCAAATCAACAATTTTTTTAAATAATAGCCTCAATAAAAGGATATCAACTTTCAAAATATTTCATTAAAAGTTGTTTTTGTAAAAAAAAAAAGTGGATAGCGATACCTCTTCATATCGCAATTTACGTATTGCGATATGTATCATATCGCATGGACCACAGCAATACACTTATATTGTTAACAATACGTTTTATAAACGTTTAATAAATTTCAGTACGGAAGATACAAAAACAAAACGTTATAAAGTTATGAATGGACGCCAAAATACAATGTAATAAATAGAAACCATAGCTGATGGAAATTGTCTCGTATTAATTCGTGATAGAGTACAGCTGTGAGCCAATGTCGAGGTGGGCTGTTTTAAATTATGTACATATTATTTAATAGCTAACATATTATATAATACATGTATGATACTGTTATTGTTCACAGATGCGAGCTTTCTTTTTTCTATGTACAAAATATATTTGGGAATCATCAATGTATTTCTCATTTATATCTTGAATCGCAGACATTTCAATTGTATAAGATACGTTGAATATACGAGTACATGTACGGTGCAACCTCTCCAAAGCAATACCATTTAGGAGTAGCAAAATTATGCTGTTGTTGAGAGGTTGTTGCTCTAGAGAGGAACGGTCTGGAGAGGTGGTTCTGTATTTAGTTTTTTTTCGACATGGAGGGTATTTTACTAACCACGTATTTGGTAGCATACATTAATTGATATTGGTGTTGTTGGTGGTGGCAACAGCCTTGTTGAAGATATTAGGATATACAACATGATTATTGTTGTTTCTACTTTTGCACTATTCTACACGTCTGTTTACAAACAACATATAATGTTGATACATCAATGAAGCAAAGCGATGAGCGAACATCAATTGAAGAAAAGCCAGCTATAGGCTTATGAAATGAGCCATAAGATACAGTACTTGAGTTCTGCAATACATAATATACATTGTACCTAAACATAATACTTACCTATATATCCATGATGAAGTGTTTGGTATATATATAACATTATAATATCTAGGTTACTTATGTTTACAAAAAAATGATGGCTTAGTTCTATTAGGGATGCAGTCTTATTAAAAGATAGACGAAGGGAGCTGTATGTAATATAAGAATCATCTTTGAACAAGAGAGATAAATTTCAAGCTAGAATGTCTGAAATGAGTGTAGTACAATTGTTTGAATTAAGATCAGTTTATTTTTATACGTTTTCGAGAAACAGATGACGCAAAGTGATATTAAAAGTACAACCATAATTCACAAGATAATTATAAGAAAAAAACTATTAAGTCGACATATCTTAAGGTCGTATCGCTTGGGACTTGCTTGTGTTGACAGGGTCAAGAGTGGTTAAATTTTAATCTTACAAGTATCTATGACAGTTTATTCCAACTGTATTGTATCTCGTGTCCGCTTTCTATATACAACAATATTGCAAGCACATAAATGATTATGAAAGGAAGGCTGACCATGGTCTGTGTGGTGTTTTAACTCATTATCAATGCTCACTTCAACGATTCAAGTCAACAATTTGCAAAATTATTATCCGAATGCCTGTAAGGCATTTCTATGTTTGTGCGCCGAAATCTACCGACGTATTGATCTATTTGGACATGCTACAATAAAGAAATATTCTTGAAGCTATAAATTTACAATGTTGGAAATTTCAATTCCAACATAAACAAAATGCTGTACCAAGATCGTGTTACTGAACTTTCTCTCAGCTAAGTACGTGCACTTCCCGGTGCGTTAAACGGAATTTAGTAAGTACATGAACTCTTTGAACTTTAAATTGAAAGAACCGAACCTATGTCGGCCAAGCATCTCGTAAATAAAAAAGGCAAAAAAAAACAACAAAAAAACCTACAATATTTTATTGTAGAGAACGTATGCGACCGAATTCTAGTAGGCATTCACCTATATTGAATAGCGATCCAATTATTCAAGACTGCAAAAAATACAAATTAGTTTAATTGAGAGAATTTATAATGATTCGGTGAGCGGTACTTGGCATCAATAGTTCCTTTGGAAATGAACCGTGCTATTTCTGTTATTGTATTTATACTCGCAGGAGATGATTTTAATTCCACGAAAATACAGACATTCGCTTCAGCTTAGACAGTAAACTTCACAAAGTATAACGATTGTGTAATGTGCCAATGAAGTGTTTCGTACGTAATCTGTTTGAGAATTCCCACGTGTTGAATAATACGTATTTCCCATACGCGTATAATCAATTATTTCGTTATTGTGACTCTTAAGAACTGTAAGCTATAAAATGATTGTCGAAATTCAATCAAGACGGATGAATATTATTCAAAAACTGAAATAGAACATATTTAGTGTAGGCCTTGTGTCGGTAGTGGGTTCGAGCCTTGCCACCGATCGTGTCTTTTTATGTGAGAATGTAGGCAGTTGCTGACGATTTGAATTTAGTACTGGTTCTTCACAGGAACGATGGTTAGGTTAAATGTCCACCTCATATGACTCTGATTGTTGAAAAGGGGCGTAAATCTATAACAAGTGCTAGTGTCCCGAGTAAATGAAAGTCTTTTCTATTGTCTGAAAACGTAAGGTAAAATCACAACAAGTATACAGTATTCTTTCCTCAGACCAGAGTGGTTAAATTAGATTACAGAAATGTTTATTTTTACTAAACTGGTTAACAAAATATCAATCATTCTACCATGATCTTCATCATCGGAAACCAACCCATTCATTATCATTCGATAAAACACGGTTTGCCGTTCTTTTAAGCTTCAACAATACAGCTGGAGCTCCAAACCTTTTTCTGGTCGCTTTCACTCATTGGAAGGAAATGTTTCACCGACTATAGACATATATCTGACTTGCTCCTAACACTATGCTTGATATTATAAAGCTTGAGAACAATCTCCGATCTCAAGTTTCAATTCCATTCTCTGAGTATCATGGTTAAAACATAGTGCTGATTAATGTTTAAATTCATGCTCAGATAAATTGTGCAGTCAGACTAATGTATCAATAATATCATTATTGGCTGATCATAACAATCTTAGAAAACATTAAAAGACAAAATATGAGATTTGAGCTCGGAGTCCGATCTCAAGTTTTATAACCTCGGAGCCTGATCCAACATAATTTCTGAAAATTTCTAGACTCATCAAAATGAAACCGGAAACTAATCAATTCCGAGCGCAGATTGAACCGGAACTTATGATTGGTTCCGAGCACACATCGAATATTTTTGAGCGTGGAAACGGTAAATAAAACAGAGATCGAGAGCCAGTACGATACACTGAATTCTAGGTTAATATATTTTGCCCTTACTTCACCGAAAAACGCTTAAAACTTTCGAAAATGTTAATAATACTTGTATCTTCCAAATATTTCTTCTATCAAATTCCTCATCTCAATGATAATCACTATTAACACTTGAACATAAGAGAGATAACATTAATTTCATAATAATAGGAAAAACATAAAATATCATAAATCTTTTTATGGCCTTTCTAACAAAATTTTTGGTTTCTTGATACAAGTACGCGACCGTCTCTTTTCAAAATCCCGACCCATTATTTAGCGATTTTGACACACACACAAATATATATATATATATATATATATATATATATATATATATATATATATATATATATATATATATATATATATATATATATATATATATTCTAGCTTTTTGGTTGTAGTACAAAAATTATAAAGTTAACAAAAAATTCCTACCTACATACCCACTCTTTGGATATGTTACTGAAAACCAACATTTAATCAAAGATGGTCTAACGATAAACAGATACCCACGGCCTGTTAAAATATAAACTATGTAAAACACTTACTATAGGAAACCGGACTCCCGGAAAACTGCAATCCCTGAAAATCGAACGATTTTAAAGTCCCATTTTTTCGGCATTTATCAATAATTCTCTAATAACCGGAATTCTCAGAAAGTCGGTCTTTTAACCCAGTCCGGAAGGGGTCCGGTTTTCAGGGGTTTTACTGTATACATGTATTTAAATTTTATTATTAACTCATTACATGAAAATGAACAGAAATATAATCAAATCATTATTTAATATTTTTTATTTATCGGTTGGTTGGTTGGTTAAGCGGCTGCTGTTATTTTTTTCTGCGTTTATGCATCTAGACCATGTCTTGTAATGCACTCTACACGCGCTTGTAATTAATTAATAAAGATAAAAGTACTCTTCTGGTCGTATTTTCTCTGAGATAATGTTAGCTTTGATGAAAAAGTCTGCATCAATGAACTTTCACTAGCTGTATTTTGCATCAATCAGGTACAGAAAAAACTCAGCTTTCAACTTTTGTTATGATGATAATCCTGAATAAGTTGATAATTGATATTTAATCATCAGTCGAAAAGAACACGGGCGATAACGACTGGATACATGGAAACAGTAATGGTGTTGGTTATCTGATGAATTCCACTGTTTCTGCTTTATGGTTTGTATTTTATCTGAAATATAGTAAGTCGTTTCGATCATACTTTTGCTAAAGGATTAATTAAGCGAAACGTGTAATATGAAGCAAAAAGAGATCAAAAGAGCAAAATTTATTATAATAAAGCAAAATAGCACTATTAAATATTCTTTTATCGCAAACCAACATGACTTAATAAGCCTGCAGAATTTGCATTTTGCTTTCTATATCTCACACCGAGATGCACATTTTCGAGATTTCGTAAACTTGATTTATTCTTACGTTAGAACTTCTGTATTGTCTTCCAGATTTTTGTTTGAACTTAAAAAAAATGGAAAAAATACGTTCACGCCTTTTATAATGGTATCTTTGATTCTACGAATAACTGTTGATTCTCTAAAATAATTAATTTGAAATAAACATCTAAGATAACGTTGATACTTCTCTCCAGAGAGATTCAACTGTTTAAGATAACATCAAATCAAATAGCGAAATTCGCCAATGGTAATGCTCTCAAATGTTTATTTGTTCTAAGTTCGTTAGCAACGATAACAGGATATTAGATAAACTGTAACAAAATGCACAAAAAAGAAGATATAATGTGCCAATTCAAATTCCAATATCGGAATAAAAGCACCAAAGAACCGTACGGCGTGTTTGTAGCACGGTATTAACCGGATTTTAACATACACCTCCTTTATAATCAACACACAGCTTATAATGTTGAGAATACAGTGAACGTGTATGAACGAATTAAACACACCTCTATCAGCATGCAACATGCATCATAAAAATCTATGTCAAAATGACCTTTTTAAGATGTTTTAAAAACATCTCGGTGACTTCGATATTGATAAACAAGAATTGCTTCGACCCAAAATGATTGAGTGTCGGAGTATAAATGGTTTTACCAAAACGTCAGTTTACGAAACGCTTAAAATAGGTACGTCTACATTTGTGTCAAGTATAAGGGTAATCTTGTTTCAGTCATATTAAGGGTATTTGCATCTTTATTTTGTAGCCATCATACGGGTAGGTATATCTACATTTTGTGGCCGTCATACGGATAGATATATTTACATTTTGTGGCCGTCATACGGATAGATATATCTACATTTTGTGGCCGTAATACGGATTGGTATATCTACATTTTGTGGCCGTCATACGGGTTGGTATAACTATATTTTGTAGCCGTGATACGGATAGATGTGGTCGTCATATGGGGTAGATATATGTACATTTTGTGGCCGTCATACGGGTAAGTAAATCTCAATTTTGTGGCCGTCATACGGGTATGTGCATCTATATTTTGTGGCCGTCATACGGGTTGGTATATCTATATTTCTGGCCGTCATACGGGTTGGTATATCTACATTTTGTGGCCGTCATACGGATATATATATATCTACATTTTGTGGCCGTCATATGGGTTGGTATATTCTACATTTTGTGGCATGACTTGTTATACAGATAGATATATCTACATTTTGTGGCCGTCATACAGATAGATATATCTACATTTTGTGGCCGTCATACAGGTAGGTATATCTACATTTTGTGGCCGTCATACAGGTAGGTATATATACATTTTGTGGCCGTCATACGGGTAAGTGAATCACCATTTTATGGCCGCCATACTGGTAAGTAAGTCTACATTGTGTGTCATTCATACTGGTAAGTAAGTCTACATTGTGTGTCATTCATACTGGTAAGTAAGTCTACATTGTGTGTCATTCATACTGGTAAGTAAGTCTACATTGTGTGTCATTCATACTGGTAAGTAAGTCTACATTTTGTGTCATTCATACAGGTAAGTAAATCAACATTTTGTGTCGTTCATACTGGTAAGTAAGTCTACACTTTGTGTCATTCATATTGGTAAGTAAATCAACATCATGTGTCATTCCTACAGTGAAGTAAATCAACATTATTTGTCATTCCTACAGTGAAGTAAATCAACATTTTGTGTCATTCATATTGGTAAGAAAATTAACATTGTGTATCATTCCTACAGTGAAGTAAATCTCCATTTTGTGTCATTCATATTGGTAAGTAAATCTCCATTTTGTGTCATTCATATTGGTAAGTAAATCTCCATTTTGTGTCATACATATTTGTAAATAAATCTCCATTTTGTGTCATTCATATTGGTAAGTAAATCTCCATTTTGTGTCATTCATATTGGTAAGTAAATCTCCATTTTGTGTCATACCTACAGGTAAGTATATCTACATTATTTGTACATCTACTTTTGTGCTGAAAGAATGTACGTCGATGATGCTAGACGGTGATGTTAGAATGCAATGAATTCTCACAATGGAGGACAAGAAAGGACTTTGACAAGAGTAAAAGCAATTGGGAACAGCTTCAACGTCGTTGTGAGCAGATGATGTTTTTCAGAGAACATGATGTCATTATAACAATTTTGAGTGTATTTCGAAAACTCGCGATCAATATAATTTTGCAATGTAAGATGAATAATCTTGTAATACTAATTAATTTCTGATGAACAATTTTGTTAAGGTTATAAAATATGATTAAACAGGAAACTTGGTATGCGCTTATTATAGAAGTTTGATTGAAACTTTCATAGAAAGGTCTTGTTACTTATTTATAACATATTTCATCAGAATTATCTTATAATCAAGGGAAACTGACTGAGTGAGTTTATGGAATTTAAAAAATGTGATTAATCTGGAAATATCAATAAAGCTATCTCGCTAATTCTCTGATTATAAAGTAATCAATTAATCAAAGATGATCTTTAAAACTTTTATGGAATTATGATAACGTTCAGTTTATATTATGCATTCGTTTTCGTTGCAAAATTTCTTCAAAATCTACACGGAAGGGGATGAAAAAGGTTGTTGAAATACTCGTATAGTTCGCGTATACTTTATGTTGACTTAATTGCAAAAGTAAATGGGTAAATCGTGGAAGGAGAGGATTTTGGACAAAAAGGTAAACCGATGTTATAATTTAAATGTTTAATTGATTTGGATATTTTAAACCAAAAATGCAGTAAATTTAAAAAAGACTTTCCATTTTTATTAAATATATATATTCTTTTTTAATGAAAAGAAAATTGAAATTCGGAGGCATGTCATGATGACACATGTGACCCAATGATATTAAAGTGTCATTTTATAAAAATCTGTCAATTTAAACTATGATATTGATTTCATTTGTTTAGGCACTTGAAATGACGTAAAACTATGTATTTTACTTATTTATTTATCTGTTCACGGCGCATTCGATAGCTATGATCATTTTAGAGCAGCCCAAGAGACAGGGGAGAACGTATACAGGAAAACCAGGCATTTATTTCCCTACTTTATTCGAATAGTTTTTCCCAGTTCTTTATCGTGCCCGATGTAAAACACTAATACACGCCTAATACGTTTCTAGTGATTTTCTAAACACAGCATTTGGCTCGATAGTTGGGATGGTGACACTGAAAAAGCATTCCTGGAATCATAAAAGGCGAAGCCGATAATCGAACGTGAACCTTTCGTTTAGTAGCCTAGCGCGTTACCACTAGACCACCGAAAAGTGTGAAAGGGATTTTTAATTAAGGGGTTAACTGTATATGTAATGGAATATGAAAACAGTTTTTAATTCAAAACAACAAGATAAAATGCCATATGTATAGACATGTATACTATCTTATTTTGATAATGCTTCTATTTGTTTTAGATACAATGAACGTGGGCGACTTAAAACTTATGACAGGGTCTGTCGGGAACCGACTGGAACAAAGAGGCGAACTCAAACGATCTATTGAAAAAATGTCAGCGCTTCTGTCGAATATTCCAAAACTTGAATCTAAGACTCGACTTATCATGAAATGTAAGTACTGTACAATGAAGGCTTGATTAAACTTTGTTTTACTTTTATAATAAGCACATGTAAAGCATGACACAAGCCCTTCGTCCTCTATCCTTGATTATTTATGCGGAGGACTTGTGCGCAAAGAGAGCAAGATAAGGCGTTAAGAAATGTTTGTTTCCGGCTACCCGGCATACCCTAGTTCCCCCTCCCGACCCGCCTATATCTTATTCGGGCCCGAGAAACGGAAAATTTACTTTCTCTCTTTTTTTACCTTTTCAAACTCTTCCAAGAGCAAAAAAGCACCGACCTACCTACCCTATTGTACGAGTATGTAACCAGAAATATTTTTTAGACCTTAGTACTGGTGCAGAATCCAGGAAATCCGGTATGGGGATTGCCTATCAGTATGGGGATTGCCTATAGGTATGGGGATTGACTATAGGTATAGGGATTGCTTATAGGTATGGGGATTGCCTATAGGTATGGGGATTGCCTATAGGTATGGGGATTGCCTATAGGTATGGGGATTGCCTATAGGTATAGGGATTGCTTATAGGTATGGGGATGGCCTATAGGTATGCAACTGAAAGACCGTCGAAACAGGCGTAAACCCCGAAAACAGAAAACATACTTGTAACAAATATATAACAGACTTTTGAACAGCAATGAACATTTCTGCAATCACTTGAAAATCTAAAAAAATCTAATGAGGCTTTTGCAATATGAGATGACCAAAAAGATATCATTTCGCTATCTTTCATTATTTTATTTTTTGTAGTCTATGGAATCAACGATGACGTCCCAGAAAAACAAACAGGAAGTGTCGCTTTTCTTGGACGACTTGCAGCTCATTCATCCTTCAAAGCAAGAGAGCGTGTACTATTTCAAACCGTATTGACCAATGACGGTGACGGTTATCATCCGGGTAACTCTGAGTTTATTGCACCAATATCCGGACAGTATCTTTTTTCGGTTACTATAGCGGCCCAGCCACAGAAGAGAGTCTCAGCTGAAATAGTAAGCAATGATAAAGTACTATGTCGGCTTGCCTCCGGAAATGTGAGAATAAGAAAATCTTCTTCATCCATCACCGTAGTTGTGGAGCTCATCATCGGCGATAAAGTGTTTGTTCGGCAAACTTCGGATGCGTCCGGAGATTACCAGGGATTCGGTTTCACCCAGTTTTCCGGAAGTTTAATGCGCTAATTTGAACGCACTTGAAATGGTTTATCAAAATGTTATCTTTATTAAAATAATTTTGAACATTCTATAAGTGTGTATGTAGATGGACATTTCATGCCGTAAAGACAATTACCAATGTATAGAATGATAAATAAGATCTTAGAATTCTCGTTGTAATTTTTATCATTCCTTCCATAGTCATTTATTTCGAGCGACTTTCTATTTGTAAGTCATTTAGATTTTCATTTCAAAGCGTAAGAGACAAAGTATGAACTTATTTCGACGTTGCAGTGGGTTTTTCTTCCTATGTACTTCAATAACAATATTAAAATTGATTATCATTATGATGAATACTTTAAGATCGTGTTATTTTTCTTGATACAGTACAACCTCCCTAGAGCGACCCTTCTTGATACAGTACAACCTCCATAGAGCGACCCTACTTGATACAGTACAACCTTCCCAGAGCGACCCTTCTTGATACAGTACAACCTCCCTAGAGAGACCCTTCTTGATACAGTACAACCTCCCTAGAGCGACCCTTCTTGATACAGTACAACCTTCCCAGAGCGACCCTTCTTGATACAGTACAACCTCCCTAGAGAGACCCTTCTTGATACAGTACAACCTCCCTAGAGAGACCCTTCTTGATACAGTATAACCTCCCTAGAGCGACCCTTCTTGATACAGTACAACCTTCCCAGAGCGACCCTTCTTGATACAGTACAACCTCCCTAGAGAGACCCTTCTTGATACAGTACAACCTCCCTAGAGCGACCCTTCTTGATACAGTACAACCTCCCTAGAGCGACCCTTCTTGATACAGTACAACCTCCCTAGAGAGACCCTTCTTGATACAGTACAACCTTCCCAGAGAGACCCTTCTTGATACAGTACAACCTCCCTAGAGCGACCCTTCTTTACTAACAACTTCCCATCAACAACAGTATGAGTTTTTCCCACTGCATGATTTAACTGTTCATTTGACCTCTCTAGAACAACAACATCTCAAAAGCAACAACATAATTTTGCTACTCCCAAAGGGTATTGCTTTGGAGAGATTGCATTATACATGTATATCTTTGAATATCAATGTGACTCAAATTTAAAAATGCACCAAAAAAAACGGACCATCGAACAAACAAGAATGTCAGCTGACTTTTAATCCAGTTAGCTGATAGGCGTTTTTACTGAAACTTACAGTATTTCATGTGATAATCTCTTATCACTGACGTCCTTGTAGAACAAGATTATGTCAATGGTCTGATAACATTAGATAATAATGAGTTTAATTACCAGGATGACTTAGAGTCACATGACACAAACGCTGTATTAGATAAATATAATACTAACTAGACAGTCCCGGTTAATAAACTCAGAAATGTTCTAATATCATCTGACAAATATACTTACGCAGATATTTTTGAGACAATGTTTCGAATAATGCAAATTAAGTACATTTCAAAACTGATAGTAAACATGCACGTAGATTACTAAGTAAAACTGTTTTACGTATTGAACAATAAAAAAAATTCTTTAATAACACGTACATGTATTATTCTTTTTTTATTGAAGTAACACATGTTTTGTACAATTATGACATACACAGGGTTGATTTACAACGCGTATAGTACATGTATCACATAACCCTGTACAACATGTACGGTATGTTATAACAGTCCCAGCTTTTAAACCCACGTCATAAAGAACGCTCATCCGAGACGAAGATTATGAAATACTGTTTAAACACTCGTCGTAGCTGATATATGACGGAAATATTAAAGGGTTAAGAAGTTAGTATAAAGGTATGGCTTGTTCACATTTTTATTGTTTTGTTTATCGAAGTTAGTATAATGCTGATGTTGATTAACGATATGTTTATCTTTAAGTAAACTCATGTGTTAGAATTCAGTGGATCATGGTGAATGAAATTTTTATCATGATACAAAATGTAGTAGTTTTATGAAACTTTGAGGACAATCTCTAGATATTCAGAGTTATCGTTATGTATCATACACACATAGTCTAAAAATTGTTCAAAAACATGTAACTAGGTCTTCTTTAGCTTCCATCTAATACTCTAGTGCATATTTTTTCGCTCTTAATTTGCATTGATAATAACAAACATATCTATTATTGTAGCTGTCTTAGAGTTGAACTTTTTGATCTACTTTCATTTTAGGTTAACTTAGTCATATATACACAGTAAATATGATAGTCTTCATTAATCTAACAATTAATTGCTAGAAAATATACTCAATAAAACATTTATAATTCGAGAGTATCTCGGGTCATTTTGATTGTTACTGTAAAATTGTCATCACAACAGCAAAAGTCCTTAAATCGCCCGAAAATAAAATAAAAACGCGCGAATATACATTGTTTAAATTTGACTTAAATCTAAACTAGAACCTCCAAACCAAAATCTACCCATTTCTACTAGACAAGTACTACAGTGCATAGTTTTATTTAAACACCAATCAGAGTCAAATAAGCTTATTAAAGCGAAGTTATACGCGTGCGAGCATAGGCACTCGATTCCGTGATTTTTATACGTTTACAGACGTTATTTTTCAATACAATACTACAAGGTAGTGAACTCACCATCTTTTCGATAGACGGTAGTGACGAAAATAAGCGTGGGTCCCGGCTTTCCTTGTAAAAGCTGTCAAAACGTTTAAAGTTGGGGAACACTACAACAAAAGCAAGGTTCCCGGAAAGCACGTGCAGATTAGAAGGAAAGCCGGGACCCACGCTTATTTTCGTCACTACCGTCAATCGAAAAGATGGCGAGTTCACTACCTTGGAGTATTTTATACACTCAATAAGGGAAAAAATGAAGATTTTTCTTTCGACAGCTTTGCGTTGTTTGATGTGTGAAATTGAAAAATAATGTCTGTAAACGTATAAAAATCACGGAACCGAGTGCCTATGTGTGCGAGTGATCATTTATGTCAGTACGGCTTGTAACAATCATAATACACATGTACTTCAAACGTGCAAATCAACACAGTAGCACATTTGGGTTCAAACAAAGCTAGAACTCGAACTATGAAAACTGTCAGCGCAGCCAGACTTTAAATGCTTCCACGGTTATAAATTAACCGAGAAGAAATATCAACACAACTTAGTACAAATCTGTGTAATCAAATTACTACTAAAAGGTTATCAAAGTTTAATGCTAGGAGTATATTTCAAATTTGTCCTCCGGTTAAATTTAGGCCGGTTCGATTGGATTCTCCTAAGAAGAGCTTAGAACTAATGCACACTTTGACATTGTAAACAGTTTATTCGTGAAAAAATATCTTTTTTGTTGTGAGTCATAACAATAGTTAAAAAAAGTAATTTCAAACGCTGTTGTCAGCTCGGTCATACTGTTTAGTCACGTGATTAATATCTCTTCCGCCACTTCTAAACATCGGGCGAAATAGATAGGAGAGCTTCTAAACTTAGAAGACGACTAATCGAACAGTTCGGGAGAGCTCTGCCTCTTCCAGCAGCTCTTCCGTTTGATCAATCGAACTGGCCTTTTATTTCACCTTCTGGTTTATTGAATAACTTGTTTAAAACACTCTGATCTTATTCCATCTGAATTTAACCTTGATGTGCATGCATTATCGCCAAAACATAAATCCAAACATTAAATATGTGCGCCGAGCTTGAGCGGTAAAAATTGGTAAACAGCGATAACAAACATTAACATATACTTATTTCATTTATTTTAGTTTTGAAGCAACATAACGATAAGTCATGATAAGATTTGTCTACTTGGGCCTTCTCGTTTTCCTGGTAGGGTCCGTGGTCGGAAAGGCGAGGAATATAATCTTTATCGCTGCAGACGACCTTGGCTGGAATGATGTTGGGTTCCACAATCCAGACATGATTACACCAAACATTGACAAACTTGCTAAACAAGGTGTTATATTGAACAGTTCATACGTTCAACCAGTTTGTACACCATCACGGCATGCATGGATGTCTGGGGTCTATCCTTTTAAAGTTGGGCTGCAGCGAAATGTGCTATTTCCATGGGAAGGTCATTGCTCACCGCTGAACTTAACATTTTTACCACAACGATTGAAAAAGCTGGGATACTCCACTCACATGGTTGGGAAATGGCATCTTGGCGGATGTAACTGGAATTGTACACCAACATACCGAGGCTTTGACACCTTTTTGGGATATTACAATGGTGCGGAAGACTATTATACAAAAATTATCCAAAATGGGATTGATTTTCACGACGGTGAAAAACCAATCAATGATACGACTTACTCGACATATTTGTACGCCAAGAGAGCTCAGTCAATTATCGAGACACACGATCAGACAACACCATTTTTTCTTTATTTACCCTTCCAATCTGTACATAACCCCATTCAAGTTCCAAAACAATATGAAGACATGTACCCGAACATCAAGACTGAACAACGACGTCAATACAGTGGCATGGTGACAGCAATGGACGAAGCCATTGGCAATATAACTGATACACTTATTCAAAGCAACTTAATGGACAACACATTGATAATATTTACAGCTGATAACGGTGGATGGGTCACCCAGGGTGGAAATAACTATCCATTGCGTGGTGGTAAAATCACACTATTTGAAGGTGGAACACGTGGTGTAGCTTTTGTTGTAGGTAATGGAATAGAAAAGACGGGTTACACTTATGATGGAATGATTCACGCTGTTGATTGGCATCCAACAATTGTTGCAGCCGCTGGAGGTGAACTCTCAGAAAAGGAAGCTAATGAGATAGACGGAGTTAATCAATGGGATGCTATAAAGACAGGTGGGAAGTCCAGAAGAAATGAGTTTGTTTATAATTTAGATACCGCTTTAATGCCACCAACTGGACACGCGGCTATCCGAGTTGGTAAGTATAAGCTAATAGACGGTTATCCAGGCCCGTACCGCAGTTGGTACAAACCAGACCAAGTCGTCAATAACACCTGCGATTCTTTAGATGAAAGGGAATACTATAAGTGTCTAACAAAACTAGATGAAGACAGGGGTTATGATGAGAACGGTATATGGGCTGGAGACGGTCTGTATGATTTGTCAGTCGATCCGAATGAGCACAATGATATTTCCAAAGAGCACCAGGACGTTGTTAAGTTGTTAAAAAAGAAGTTGGACGTGTACCGAAACAGTCTAGTGGAACCCAAGCCTCAAACACCCATACCGGCGTCAAATCCAGACAATTATGGGGGATACTGGATGCCTGGCTGGTGTTAAGCTGGCAGTGGCGATGAAAATGACAATGATTTTTTAACTAAGTTTATCTTTTTTGTGCAATTGCAAGTGGCATGACACTCAAGGTAGACACTATTTAATTCAAGTTTTTGTTTGTTTACTCGTATAATCAAATATGAAAGTTATCTATTGTTTTGATATATATTAGTTAAAATGCTTAAGGCTATATTGAGAAGTGAATTTTTGACCATTATGACAGTGTGGCTTTATACAAATGTTTTCGAAAATCAAAAACACACAATTCTGAAGCATTTCAATCTACATTGTTATACACGGTGATGTGTTTCACTGACATCTATGCAAGAATCCATGACAATTTGTGTATAAGTATATCCAATCTATGAAAACACATGTCGATTAAAAAATGAGTTCGAATTGGTCAATATCCTGAACAATGAAAATATAATAATGATTAAAATAAAATATAAATACTTGTTCTCAGATTTGGATGGATATTGATAGCTATGCTTCTTGTTTTGTGTGTAAAATCGTTTTGTTTTATTTTGAATAAATGAAGAATTTTTGTTTCACAAATCAATGTTGTTGATTGTTTTAAGTTTGCATTAATGTGAATGCAGGTATGACACGGAAATAATAAAGCAAGACTGCTAACAATACAAATTTGAATTCACATGAGCATTGTCAGATGCTCATTATCATGAAAATCTGACGTGCTTATTGAGTCTATATCTAATTTCACATTAATTAGTAAATATGACCCACTTATTATCGGCATTGTAACAATAAGTTGAGATTCAGTGACGATAGCTTCTTAATACTAAGAATAATTCGAATGTATAACGTTATTTGATGAATACTATTTAATTGCATTATGCACGTATGAATTTAAATACAATTTTTTTCAACATGCAAAGCATCAGTCTTGTAAGATATCAACCGAAATATGTTTTTAAAATACACACCCATCGTACTACCACAACCACAACTGTAATGATGATGATGACATACTTAGATTGAAGAAAGTCGAGTTTTATACAACTATGATGCATTGTTAATAATATCATACAAAAAGCAATGTAATGTAGTATATGTTCAATGTGTACAACCAGCTCACGTTCTACCCACATCACTTTGTAACATCGCTATTTTCACGTTGGGAAATGAATTTTAGAACCTTTGAACCACAGCGAAAAGAATGAAGGGCAATAATCTATTGCCTATTTGGAAGGTGTTTTATCACATTCCTATGTCATCGTCAGTCAGAAACCGTCCGTGGACCTGATAACAACCATATTTCGTTGACAGGAAAGCAGCAAAAAATAGGCCTCAATTAAATAGTGTAAGTATACAGATGTACGTGGCATTTCCTTATGTGTTTTTTGTAACCACATACAAAGATGCATGTATTCAAATTAAATGTATGACGGTAAAATACATGTCATATTAAAATTACAATGAACAATGTTAATGCTCCACGTATTCGCTGTTAGGCTGTTAGCCAATGAAATAGCGCACCTAATTGTTACTGTTTTGCATATCTTATTCTACTTTAGGATTTTGTTCGATGGGTCAGAAATTTCTCTACAGACGTACGTATGTATTCATTTATGATAATCTACCATTGACGTATGTGCTTTATGCCTTTTTGACATTATCTTGACATAACTGGACGAATTCTTATGTATATGTTTATAGCCATACACATAGAGTGCAGTCTTTATCTTCCGATTTAACAGTGTGATTATTAACGATACACAATCTGCACAAGGTAGGTACCCCCCATAGCAGCACATGCGAGGCAAACTGAAATATCACACAGAAGAATTTCAAGAAAACATTGCCTTTGTACTTTAATTACCGTACATACTAAATTTGTTCATGTGTTAAAGGTTTGTCAAAGCTTAAAGCGGCAGACGTGTCTTTGATCAATGCAAAATTATCACCAAAATCGCAACTGAGTAACAAAAGTAAAGTATTTGTCTATTCTGACGTCAACGTCATGCAAAAATTTCCTAATAAACTTTGACGTAAATAAAAATGTTATGAAAGTGTACATTACAACATACTGTACTAAAATATAAAAATTGTAATAATTTTTAAATAGTCAATCGTTGTTTGATCTAATAATAAAATGAAATCGAACGGCACTATTACCAGACATTTTACCGCCGCGTATGAAGAAAAAAAATGATAGTGATGCGTGATAACATTTGCGATTTAAGACGGTGACGGTGTTGAACTTCGGATTAGATAAAAGGGGTCGTCTCACATTTATAATGAAAATGAATCACATTGGAGTACATGCATGTTATTCTAATATCAAGCCATATTTACAGAATTAAACCGATTTGCTTTTCTCCGGCACACACGATCCGGAGAATATTTACTACACGTGGTAACACTTTCCCGACGATGTCTTCATATTGTTCCTACTGATCTATAACACTTGAGCTCAACATAAAGACGATACTGTCGAATATATCTGTTTAATTGTCGGTACCTTCCAGGGGGGCGTAGCTTGACCAATAATGGTGTGTACGCAAAATTTTTTAATGCTCGT
The DNA here is from genome assembly GCA_964023205.1 of Lutraria lutraria. Lineage (NCBI taxonomy): Eukaryota > Metazoa > Mollusca > Bivalvia > Venerida > Mactridae > Lutraria > Lutraria lutraria. Next base: position 12,238,515 of record OZ026838.1, read on the forward strand.
GTGGGTTATTATGTACCTCGGATCAAGTGCGTTTTAGATATTTTGCTTGAAAATCTATGCCTGTTTCAAGTTCGTAAAATCTTCCATGATTTTTTTGCCCCCACACACTGCAATACCTTTCGACTGAGGACATTTTTTTAACACTGGCAAATAATTCGCATGTACATACTATTCATTAGACCAATAAATCTAACTGCATACGAAGTCGCATGTCTGTTATTTCCACAGATTTCAAATGCGAACAGCAAAACAGTAGATCTACATGTACCTTCAACATTTACGCAAAAACACATGACGAAATGTATTTAGTTCTAATCGAATATCAGTGTAATTTTACGATTCCTTTTTCGGCTGATTACATCTAGAACGTGTTCAGAGTCCAGCTGTTTTTCAGTGTAAACATTTAGTCCTAAGCTTGACAATCTACTTGTTGTCATAGTGTTTCTGGTGTAGCATATCAATAAACCATCGCTCAGCTGTAGCGGTAGATACAAGCGAATACACAGAGCACCATGTGTACGGACGGGTACAAATCTCGGTTTGTAGCCTTCAATTTTCTAGACGAAGTTTAGTCATGGGTATGATGTTAAGTTTCCCTACTTTGTCTCCAAGTAGGAAAAGGTCATTTTTAATGAATTTACTTGTATTTTGTTCATTAACAAATTTTGATTTTAACAATATGACAAATACAGACGTAAGTAGTTTTGTTCATGAATGTGCATTTCTGTTTATGATTACATTCTCATAGAATCAGCTTAGAGCTTTTGAGTATGTACCAATTTAGGAGTCACTTGAAAATGCAAAGTCGCCCGATGCCAGTGACGGGAAAGAGCCACGTTGACGACAGGTACCCGGTAGACGCAGGCGACAGTAGAAACGCCCTCTGGCAGAATAAATTCGGGACAACCAAGAGTCGTATAACAGATGCATTACAAAAAGTACCGAAATTGATGCGTATACTCGGTTTGGTTCTAGTTCTTATGAAAATGAATAAAATTGTAAATTAAACATTTTTTTGAGTTGACATGCAAACACAATAATTAGTAACACTTGCCCTATACAAGAGTATGTATCAATAATTTTGAGATGACCCCCGAATTTAATCCCAAATCCGATGTCCACCACCGTCACCGTCTTAAACCGCAAATGTCTATTTATAGAGTGTGGTACACGTATCTTCTTACGACCCAGCTTTTAACTCGTGGGCTTTACCGTGATCACGAGGTACCAGGATATAAAATACTATTTAAATACTCGTCTCTACTGAAATGTGACAGGAATATTGACAGAAGTTTGTATAAAGGTAAGGATTGTTTTTATTATTTTTTTTCCGAAGTAATTTATCCATCAAGAACCTTTAACATTCTGCTAAAGAAAAAATGCGTTTAGTCGATTAAGTTATGTATATATTTTTAAGTGCACTAATGTTTAAACTTATAAATCAAACAACTATCATGGGATTGGACTTTTTGAAACTTTGTGCATTCTTTCAAAGTGCAGGGTTTTAAAATCAAATTAATGTTCTCGTAGAAATCAAAATTTCAGTTTGCAATTTACTTTCGGTTTGTTGTCAACTCTTGCACTTATTGTGACGATATTTATACTATAATGATGTTTATAAACGTATCTGTTATGTATCTAACATTGTAGCTCAGTCAAGGTTGCACTCAAGGTTATCTACATTCGTTTTCAGTAAGATTGATGTGATATTTTTTATAAATCTACTTATTAAATGTTGGAAATATACAGTTTCACTCAATAGAGAATTCACAATTAGGGAATCATTGTTATTGTTAAAATTGTCATGACAGCAATTAAATCCTTTACCCCCCCCCCCCGACATTGAACGGATGCAAGCGAATTAACATCTTAAGAAAAATCCTCCGCACTGTTAACATATTATGTATTGTTCAACACCAAACATCTACCGAGTTCTTCTTGACTAAAGGTGCATACTTTTATTAATTCATCTATTAGAGATAGATAATCTTACTCGGGACTGCACAAGTAATAGTTATGGAAAGCGGGAGTCCCCGAGATATGATATAGGTGCTCGTGGTATCGAGGCTCGTAACAAAGAGGCTTTACTACACATACACAACAAACTTGTAGTACCTATAAGCAACTTTTCACTTATTGAAATGAGTTTTGCTTTATTTTCAGTTTTGATAAACAAAGCGGTTAGTCATGATAAAATTTGTTTCCCTGGGCGTGCTCCTTTTCCTGGTAGGGTCCGTGATCGGAAAACCGAGAAAAAATATAATCTTTATCGCTGCAGACGACCTTGGCTGGAATGATGTTGGATTCCACAATCCAGACATGATTACACCAAACATTGACAAACTTGCTAAACAAGGTGTTATATTGAACAGTTCATACGTTCAACCAGTTTGTACACCGTCACGGAATGCATGGATGTCTGGGGTCTATCCTTTTAAAGTTGGGCTGCAGCGAAATGTGCTGTTTCCATGGGAAGGTCATTGCTCACCGCTGAACTTAACATTTTTACCACAACGATTGAAAAAGCTGGGATACTCCACTCACATGGTTGGGAAATGGCATCTTGGTGGATGTAACTGGAATTGTACACCAACATACCGAGGCTTTGACACCTTTTTAGGATATTACAATGGTGCGGAAGACTATTATACAAAAATTATCCAAAATGGGATTGATTTTCACGACGGTGAAAAACCAATCAATGATACGACTTACTCGACATATTTGTACGCCAAGAGAGCTCAGTCAATTATCGAGACATACGATCAGACAACACCATTTTTTCTCTATTTACCCTTCCAATCTGTACATAACCCCATTCAAGTTCCAAAACAATATGAAGACATGTACCCGAACATCAAGACTGAACAACGACGTCAATACAGTGGCATGGTGACAGCAATGGACGAAGCCATTGGCAATATAACTGATACACTTATTCAAAGCAACTTAATGGACAACACATTGATAATATTTACAGCTGATAACGGTGGATGGGTCACCCAGGGTGGAAATAACTATCCATTGCGTGGTGGTAAAATCACACTATTTGAAGGTGGAACACGTGGTGTAGCTTTTGTTGTAGGTAATGGAATAGAAAAGACGGGTTACACGTATGATGGAATGATTCACGCTGTTGATTGGCATCCAACAATCGTTGCAGCCGCTGGAGGTGAACTCTCAGAAAAGGAAGCTGATGAGATAGACGGAGTTAATCAATGGGATGCTATAAAGACAGGTGGGATGTCCAGAAGAAATGAGTTTGTTTATAATTTAGATACCGCTTTAATGCCACCAACTGGACACGCGGCTATCCGAGTTGGTAAGTATAAGCTAATAGACGGTTATCCAGGACCGTTCCCCGATTGGTACAAACCAGACCAAGTCGTCAATAACACCTGCGATTCTTTAGATGAAAGCGAATACTATAGGTGTCTAACAAAACTAGATGAAGACAGGGGTTACAATGAGAACGGTGTATGGGAAGGAGACGGTCTGTATGATCTGTCAGTCGATCCGAATGAGCACAATGATATTTCCAAAGAGCACCAGGACGTTGTTAAGTTGCTAAAAAAGAAGTTGGACGAATACCGGAAGAGTTTAGTGGAACCCAAGCCTCAAATACACATACCGGCGTCTAATCCAGACAATTATGGGGGATACTGGATGCCTGGCTGGTGTTAACATGCACGAAGATGACAATAATTGCAACATGAGACGAATATTACTAACTTTTAATTGTATGTTTTAAATTAATTTCAATGAACTATCAATTCATAGCTTATTATAGTTTGTATTTATTTATTGTTATTTAAACATTTGTATCTTTGATTTTATGATTTCTTATACTCGATACAGTTGTATATAGCAGCATGAAACACTTGTATGATGTTACCATAGACAATATTCTAGTTTCGTGTTCGTTTGTCAAAAAAAGAAACATGCGTTATTGTAGACTTGGTTTGCAATATTGCTTAATAAGGTTAAATAGACATGTGAAGTTTTGACTATTTAATGATTAAAATAATATACAAATACTTATCATGTTGTCAGATTTGGACGTATATTGATAACTAATGTTGTTTCCTGTTTTGTGTTTTAATTCATGTTTTAATATCTAATAAATGAAGATTTCTTGTTTCACAAATCTGTGTTGTTAATTGTTTTAGGTTTGCATTAATGTGAATGAAGTACGACACGACAACCATATATCATGAGTTCAGACTGCTTACAATATTTACAAATATGATTTTACAATGACATTGTCAGATGCTCATTATCATGAAAACCTGGCATGATAATTAAGTCTATATTTAGATTTACGCTATTAAACGTGACCAATTTATTAACATTACGGTATAGCATCAATAAGTTGAAATTCAATGACGACAACTTCTTAAAACCAAGAACAATTTGCACGTATAATGTTTTCTATGATGTATACAATTGTAAGATACACACTTGCATTCATTCAACTGATGATTTTCTAAGATATTACAAACAAGACGTTACGTTCAATAGAAATGTATGCACCCCGATGGCAGCTTGATTTAACTTCTTATGGACAGACAAGGCAAGCAAACATGTGCCCCGCATAGTTTGATGCTCGATGGCATTAAAAGCTGTCCTGTAAGAAAATCAACCAAACCATATTACAAATGTATATAAAATACTCATCACACCTTTATAATAACAATAACGATGACAGAAACAACAGTTATAATACTGATGATGATGATAATAAACATGTCCAACTTTGGCGGACATGGCCTTATCGAGTATATGATCAATTTTCAAGGGAAACTACAATTCAGGGGTTTATATACAGTCTACCTATTGTTACCCTCCTTGCTTGTGTTATGCTGACTTTATTAGGGGTCATAAAGTAATAAAGTCAGTCACGCGTAACAGATAAAATATGTTATCTTAATTGATCCAAAATCGATATTTCACTGTATAACTTTTGGATCTCTGATAAGACTTTCAAGAGCATGTCCCAACTATTATGTACGTCGTTAAAATGGACAGAAACGTATGATATTAACATTAATTTGTTTCATCAGTCAAATTAATTTTGCAAATGCGAATATTATGAAAAGACAAAATTCAAGAATCCTAGTAATAATTTTGTTATTGTATGCACAGTCAAATAGTAATTTGATTCTATTCTGCATATAAACACATAAGCTTACAATACATTTATTGAAACATGGCTGTATAATGTTTCATCCATAACTGAACATTAATGGTTTAATAACAAAAACATCTTTCAGTTTTGCAGCATTTATTTCAAATTCATACAAATGCATTTTATTTTAAAGTTTACTGATATCATTTACTTCACTGAATTCATATTGCCAAGGCCTGATACAATTGCATGTTTACTGGTAGTTTTAAAATAGCTTATACCTGTATTATACTCTATTCAACACACTGCACAAAAGAATAATTAAGTTATAATTGATGCTATACTAAATTCACAAAGAAGTACTTGCATGCATGTGCTTTCAGCTGGAACAAACATCACAATATGGGCATTCACAACAAAATTTATACAAGGTAATAACGATTTAAGATTATACAGTTGTCCTTGGATTTCATGGTCATATCAAACATTAATACAGCAAAACAGTGGCTGAATATATTTACACCCAAAAGTGTTCATGTAAAGCAATGTTTATCTGTCTAAATGTTTATCACATCAAAATCACATTAATCACTGATATCTGTCTTTACTAATGTCACCATAAATTGTTTAACGACAGAAAAGTGTTTAAAAGTTCATAATCCAAGAAATTAATCGATTAGAATCCGGAATCTTCATAGATATAGAAAAATAATGAGTTCGACGAAGCATCCATTTTCGTTTTGTTTTTATCTAAGTTAAGACACCTCGTACCTTGACTAAACTTTTAAGATAAAAATCGTCGATCTAAGAATTTTTCTAAGAATGTTTTTCACTCTAAGACGAAAGTTAAGAAAAATCTTACAAAGTTAGCAAAACTTGGCGAAAACTAAGATAATTTCGGGATTCTTAGATAATTGTTCATCTTAGTTGGTTTGTGAATACGGGCCCTGGTGTATATAAACAGTACAATCAATTTCTGCAATTTGATTGAAATGATATGGAAATATTGACGGGAGTTTGTATAAATGTATGTATTTTTATTATGTATCTTTCTTAAATGTTCATCAAAGGAAATTATCAATCAAGAAGCTTAGCATAGGTTAAAAGTGCATATTTGTGTGTTCTTCGTAAAGAAGAAAACTAAAGGGGGCGATAGCAACTGTAGCTTTCTTATGTTACACACAAATATATGCATTTTAACCATCTTAGTGCATCGCCCATTTTAGTCGTTCTTCGAAACTACAAGTTTACTGTAAGTACACTGATGTGTTTAAACTCAGTGAACCACGATGGACGGATTTGTATAAACATTTGTGCATTCTTTAAAAATGATAGGTTTTAAAGTCCAAAGTAATGTTGTCATAGTAATCTAAGTTTCCGTGTGTTTTTTAAGGTGGTTTATCACATTTCTATGTTATCGTCTGGCAGAGACCGTCCTCGGACCCAATAACAGCTTGGTGGAAAGGAAATCCACCCAAGAAAATAGGTCTCAACTTAATAGTGTGAATATACAGATGTATTGTGTCTTTTTGACATTATCTTGACATTACAGGGCGAATTCTTGTATAATCATATGGATTGACACTTTACGCAAAATGGCCACACAAACATTGATATCATGTCGGGTAACCTGCTGAGGTGGAATGTTTAAACTGTGTACTTACAAAAAACATTTTGAATCACTTAATGTGAACAAAAGTTAACTGGACTTTTAGAACTCATCGAGATAAGCTGGTGCTCGTGATATCGATGCTCGTAATAACACACTTTTTACTGTATAAGCACAACAAACCTAAAAATAAGCATATTATCTCATAGCAACTTCATTATTAAAACGAATTTTGCTTTATTTTCAGTTTTGAGGGAACATAGCGATTAGTCATGATGCGATTTCTCTACCTGGCCCTGTTCCTTTTCCAGGTAGGGTCCGTGGTCGGAAAGGCGAGGAATATAATCTTTATCGCTGCAGACGACCTTGGCTGGAATGATGTTGGGTTCCATAATCCAGACATGATAACACCTACTATTGACAAACTTGCTAAACAAGGTGTTATATTAGACAGTTCATACGTTCAACCTGTTTGTACACCGTCACGGCATGCATGGATGTCTGGGGTCTATCCGTTTAAAGTTGGGTTGCAACGATTGGTTCTTATGCCTCAAGAAGGTCATTGCTCACCACTAGACTTAACATTCTTGCCACAACGATTGAAAAAGCTGGGATACTCCACTCATATGGTTGGGAAATGGCATCTTGGTGGATGTAAATGGAATTGTACACCAACATACCGAGGCTTTGACACCTTTTTAGGATACTACAATGGTGCGGAAGACTATTATACTAAAACTATTTTAAATGGAATTGATTTTCATGATGGTGAAAAACCAATCAATGATACGACTTACTCGACATATTTGTACGCCAAGAGAGCTCAGTCAATTATCGAGACACACGATCAGACAAGACCGTTTTTTCTTTATTTGCCCTTCCAATCTGTACATGAACCCATTCAAGTTCCAAAACAATATGAAGACATGTACCCGAACATCAAGACTGAACAACGACGTCAATACAGTGGCATGGTGACAGCAATGGACGAAGCCATTGGCAATATAACTGATACACTTGTTAAAAAAACTTGATGGAAAACACTTTGATTGTATTCACCACTGATAACGGTGGAATGGTTACCAAGGGTGGTAATAACTATCCATTGCGTGGTAGTAAGGTCACATTATTTGAAGGTGGAACTCGTGGGGTGGCATTTGTTGTAGGTAATGGAATAGAAAAGACAGGTTACACTTATGATGGAATGATTCACGCTGTTGATTGGCATCCAACAATTGTTGCAGCCGCTGGAGGTGAACTCTCAGAAAAGGAAGCTAATGAGATAGACGGAATTAACCAATGGGAAGCTATAAGTACAGGTGGAGAGTCCAAAAGAAATGAGTTTGTTTATAATCTTGACACTGCGGTAATGCCACCAACTGGACACGCGGCTATCCGAGTTGGTAAGTATAAGCTAATAGACGGTTATCCAGGACCGTACCCCGATTGGTACAAACCAGACCAAGTCGTCAATAATACTTGCAAATCTTTAGATGAAAACACATACTATAGGTGTCTTACAAAACTAGATGAAGACAGGGGTTATAATGAGAACGGTGTATGGGAAGGAGAGGGTCTGTACGATCTCTCAGTCGATCCGAATGAGCACAATGATATTTCCAAAGAACATAAGGACATTGTGGATCAGCTAAGAAAGAAGTTGGAAGTGTACCGGAAGAGTTTAGTGGAACCCAAGGAGAAAATACCGATACCAGCGTCAAATCCGGACAATTACGGAGGATACTGGATGCCTGGCTGGTGTTAAACTGGCAGTGGCGATGAAAATGACAATAATTTTGAAACTTTATATTTGCTGGGCAATGTGCTGTGTCATGACCCGAAAATAATTAACAGTAATGCTTAATGATATGTGTTAACTAATTTCAATGAACAATCAATTCATTTACTTATAAAAGTGTGATATAAACATTTCTATCTTAGATTTTATGATTTCCTACACTCGATAAACTTATATATCTGCATGAAACACTTATATGATTTTTACTACGTGTATAGACACTATTTCATTCTAGTTTAGGTTCGTTTGCAACAAATACATCAGCTATGTGAGCTATGCTACATTAATTGGTTAAAGTGCATTTGAAAAAGGTTTCTGCGGAACACCTTTGGTATATTGGTTATTATATTAAGAGGGGAGGTTTTGGCAAATATGACATGGCTAATTTGTATATAAAAATGACAAATGCTGAAGCAATTTTGAATACTTTAATTTATTGCTCATTAATTTTGTATTTTTAAAGACCGCTGCTGTAGAGGAATACATGACAATCAATATTATACGGCATGGCAGACATATCTATAAAAAATTTGAAAAATTAAAATGAATAGTTTAAGTAAGTGTGGTAATGAAGTAGTGATACAAATGATTTAACCACTGTTCTTGTTGATCAGATTTGACCGTATATATTGATTGGAATTCCTCTTGTTTTGTTTGTAATATCATTTTATTCTTTAAATAAATCATCTTTGTTCCTCAAACTTGTTTTGTTTGTTGTTTGAAGTTTGCTTAAGTAGGGATAATGATCCATGTTTGATACAAAAACAATAAAACAATACTTTCAGACCGCTGGTAATATAGTACAACGTCTCCTAAGCGGCTCTCCCATGAGCAACAACCTCCGTGCTACAACAGCATGTTTTCCCCTCTACACAATCTAACTATTATTTAACCTCTCTAGAGCAATAAACTCTCAAAACAACAGCATATTTGTTTTCTACTCACTTAGCTTTGGAGAGGTTGCACGGTAGTTTAAATTTGATATCACATGAATATTGACTTGTTAAGCCGGCATGATTATCTAATCTCTATTTAGATTAAATAAGATCCATCTTTTAACATTACGCATATCGCTGGCTGTATCAATAGCAAAATCAAGGACATTTAGATTAGATTGAGCCAGTTCTCGTATACTGTCAATTATTGTATCGTTCAAAAATACATACAGTTCGAGCCCAGCTATACCGACCATGTCTCCTTATGTGAGAAAATAGGGCAGCTGCGTACGGAGGATGGGGAGTCTAGTACAGGTTCTTCCTAGGAAAAATGGTTAGGTGAACTTTCTGTCTAATATGATTCTTGAAAAGTGGCGTAAAACTCAAATAAACGTAATACACAAAAAAAAAAAATACATTCATTCAATAGCTGATTTTTTAAAATATTACAAAAAATACGACATCAGTGGCCGTTCATCATTCGAGTATACGAGTATACATTCTTTGTTTGTAAATAAATAAAGTCAATAGATCCACCGTTCATTCGGTAGGGAGCCTGCCCGGTAAGCTCAATGACTAGAGCGTTGGTCTACTGATCAAGAGGTTGTGATTTCGAACCTCGGGTGAGGCTCACACTGTCCTTGAAAATTTGACAGATGATAATAAATCCTGTGTAACACTGCCATGGTTATAGCTTGTGGATAGATCATGCCAGTATTGGTTAAGGCCTAAATGAAATCCAGGGAAGCTGGTTAGGATAACTGCCGGCCGCGATATAACTCGGAAATTTTGTTGAAAATGCCATTAAATTCGATTATATGAATAAATAAATAAATCATTCGGTTGGTCAACACCAGCTTTTGGTAAGATATGAAAACAATGAACTTATAACTAATATTAATGTTTACCATTAAATTCACTAGTTTGTCTTCTTTTTGTAGTAGAAGGAAGTAGCTCAATATACCCATGAGAGGGAAGTCAGCCATTAAACTGAATTTCCTATGATTGATTCAACTTAATACTTTCATTTTATCTCAATAGAATTTGTCTAGACTAAAATAGCGTGCAATAAAAATAACTGACAAAATAGATTAATATCAATGTAACTCAGTGTTCCTTTTCATTTTAAAAGTATCATTAAACTGGCATATTTGAAATATGTAGTTTCGGGTTGTTGTCAAAAGTAAAAAAATCGTATGGAACTTTATCCATATCTTTGGAAGCGAACCTATCATTTTTGTATCATTTATCAAAACTCCGAAGTTTCGAAAAAGGAAAACTAATATTTATTTTTTCTGCAAAGACTGCTAACACGAGAATAAAAATAATTAAATTGAATTAAATTGCAATATTATTCCAAATTTTCAAGAAAATAAATTCATATTTAATGGCGGTCTTGACTAAAATGTTACTTAGAAGTCTATATGGAAACTTGCCTGAGTTTTGCTCATAAAAACAAAATGACTACATAAAACCTTAGTAGACGGTGCAGTCGCAAAAAGTTTATGGATGTGAGAAAGTAGGCAGTTGCTTACGGAGGATGTGAGTCTAGTACTGGTTCTTCCAAGGAACGATGGTTAGATGAACTGTCTGTCTCATATGACTCTGACTATTGAAAAGGGGTGTGCATATATCAAGGGAAACAACTCTGTATCAAATATAATTACTCCTCTGTAAGAGTTACATACCCTATCAATCATTTGGAATGCATTGGTTAGATGTTCAATATCATGTAGATTTAAAGTATTTAACTTATCAATAGGTTAGTCATATTAATCGATGGAATTAGAATGTAAGATTATTATACAAATTGTTTTATGTTTATCTCAATTTAAAGCAGGGTTGTTATCAATTTTATTAGACAAAAACAAAGTGTGGGGCTAAAATGAATATAAAATGCATTTACGTGTATTTTTTTTTATTTATCTTGCATTTTTTATAAAGATAGTAATTTAATGTTTCTTTTGAAATTATCTGTTTCATTCGGATTACGATTAAGACAGAGAACGAAAACGGTACCTTAACCGTTCCATTAAAGTCATTAAATTTATCTATTATAAATGTACATTTATTTGTACAGTGGTAATCCGGGCTCTGAGCTAGTAACTGATATCAGGGTCGGAGAATAATTTAGATCCACATTTGTGACCGATACCCGGACGGACTTACGATCAGTATAACGATGGAATCGTGAGGCTGGTCATTACCACTTAAAACAAGATTTAAAGAAATAAGACTTGTTTGGATTCCTTATTTATGGGCTCTCTGAAAATTATTGCTTAGACCATCCTTAAAAATGTTTGTTTGTGGTACCCAGAAGATTTTCAATGGATAGGTATGGTACAATTTATTATGTATATCAAACCCAAAATTCATGTCAGAATGCTATTTTTATTATCATATTTTTTAACATAGAGACCAAAAAGGTTAGATGGTGACTTTTTGGTGAGTATGTAGCATATTTTATCGAAAACAAAACATTTTCTAAGAATTGCCTTACCCGGTACTGTTACTTTGATTGTCCATTCCCGCGCGTATTTGAGTTGTGGAATGCTAACCGAATTAACCTTCGTTACTGAATAATGTATTAAGAATAAGGCCGTAATAATACATTAACGTTAATTGGAAACAATCTGGTCAGGTAATTGCTAACATATTTAGTTACATAAATATAGTGAATATTTCATGATTGCCTGAATGAGTCAATACCTAGATTCATAAAAATACTAACTTAGTTATTGTTAGAACTCGTGCAGAAAATATTTCGACCATACGCAATGAAAATGTAACTGTCTAAAATTTAAGTAACATTCACAAAGGTTGAACGTAAACTTGACAACGTGTTATGTGTTTTAGGTAAATGCATCATGCATAAAACCTGTCAATCTGGCCTCTCGGAAGCAATTGCAGACTGGGGGAGGGGCGGGTTTATTTCTTTACGACCGAAATTATTGAGGGGCTAACTCCCTAGCCCCCCCCCCCCCCCTCTGTTCCTTCGGCCTCATCGCATTGATGCTGTCCAGTCCATTCAGGGTTATTTATGCTCGCCACCATCCCAAATTGAAAAAAATCTCTGACCGAGTGACTTATAATTGTTTCTGTCGCTTACGAAATAGTTTCGTTATAAAGTGTACTATACTGGTACTGTAGTGTTTCACGATTCGTAGAACTTATTTTTAGAAAACAACTGTGATTTCTGTCATACGATATATAGCTACGCCGTTTATTTTTACTGAAAACAATGTTTTTTATTTGACAGCCCAAAAGTTTTAATTTACTTCTTGCAAACACGTAACGTGATTTTAAAATATTGTAAACAAGTTGTTTTAAAAGTGGTGTGACCACACATATGGGCATGAGGCCCACATTCGACGGCAACAGTTGACGGATGCTGACATTCTAGGGAGAGTGGAGGTGGAGAAAGCTATAAATAATTCAATGGCTTGCCAAACACGTGGTCATCACTTTTGGGAAATCAGTTTTACAATAACAATACTAAACCAACAAATCTTGGATCATTGTTCTGTTTACTTCACGCATAAAATGAAAACAATCAGGCTTTTCTAAATGTCAGTCAAAGTTACATTTTCTTTTCAAATACAATTTGTCATAATATGTGCCATAACACTTAGAATAAGTGAACTCTTTTGGTGCGTTAATGTCCCTTAGATTATGGTTCGAAATCAGTGATCAATATATAAACTAGTGATGAGCGAAAACAATAGCATTGGTGTATAGACTGACTGTGAAAGACTGGATCGAAGTAGATAGTAAGACGGAGACTACTCAAATAAACCACTGATTGTGTAGGAAGTGTCAATCGCTAGAGTTGGCATCCAGTAGAAAAGCGGGAAACCGAATTTTGATATTTGTAGCGGGGACTTCCATTGTATCTGAGTTGAGACTATACGCCGTCATCTCGCCGTTTGTGTCGGATAGTACATCATTTCTAGATCAGGGAAATATACCTTTTTTGTTTAGCTTTTTAGTTAATAAATAACTGGAAAGGGTCAAGCCCGATCTGATTACGCTGACACAAATCGAGGACAACTTGGCATGATATTGTTGTTTTAATATAACAAGCTGTGCTGTTGCATTTAGTTATATTATGACTCGTGTTTCTGTATCAGATGCTAGAAATTACATTCAATATTACAGCTGTTAACATTTCAGCATTTATGGAAATTAGTTTTTGCTAGACATGGAAATAATGAGGTGTTGAAAATAAGTTCAATTCCACAAGCATACTTTAATCTTGTTTAGATCTACAGCAATGTGATGTATTGGCGAGAATGATTTCATTGGTTTAAGCGTGATTGTAAAATAAATTACACGTTGTTTATTCCATTTCGTTTCGATAGCTTGTGAAACAAGCGTTGACATAGTTTTCATTGATACTGATTTGATTTGTAGACAGAATAAAACATTGCAGAAGAAAGTAGGATTCAAACGGTCGTAGTTTTTGGTTTATTCATATTGGATTATTTAAAAAAATCGGGCCAGTCCGGGACGGGAACCGGACACCCGGGTGTTTTATATACCATGGGGGCCAGGGAGGATCCACCAGACCCTTTTGATGATATACAGGAGCATCATGAAATACAGGTAGGGTTATTTTGTACATGTGTTTTATTTATAAGATCCTCCGAAGTTTGTTTCCTTTTCTTGTTATGATTAAACACAGAACGATATCTTTTTCACCAAAATGGCATGCAAGGCACTTACTCACGTATATAGAAAAATAGATGCATATGATTTTATGTTCGTTTATTTACTGACAATATTATGTCAATATGTGAACACTGCCTATTTTATAGTTCATGAAATTAAACGACTAGCACTCACTACAATGTACATCTTAAAATCCCATTAGCTTTTTGAATTTTGAAATACTGAATAATAGTAATAGATAAAATGATAGTAAATTATAAGAAATATATTTTATTTGCTCTAAAACAATATTCAAATGATACCTTTCTTTAGCCACATCTCGTAAAAATGTTGTCAGATTCTTTTTATTATTTTTTTTGCAATATTATTGAAAAAATATTGCACTTCATTTTTCTATATGTCCTTGGTGATTTAAAAGAAACTTTCGGAATGTTTTTATTGAAAGGAAAAGGCAGTTTCACTGGGTAAAATAAGACCTACTTTAACTTTAACATCCAAAAAGCTAACGGGGCTTTAAGAACACGTACAGAACCGCTAGTTTTCCACATATACTACTATACTCTTCATTCCTGGAAATTTCAATATCGGTTTGGCTGGTTTTTGACAAGACTGTCATATTCTGTCAGTTTCGTTTTTACGAACTTTAGCAAAACTTTGGAAGATTCATTTAAGTCCCTCATGTATCTATACACCATATCATATCATCTAGACCATCTATCATATAAATAAAACAAGGAATTTCATCATCAACTTCTTCAGCGCCTTGACACAAGTCTCGATTGAGCGATGTTTCTTCTTCGGATTGAAATACATTGTCACACTTGATATCGCTGTCATTATTATCACTAGCCAAACATTTCATCTTCTCATTCCAATATGAAATTGTCTTCAAAGAAATTTGTATTCTTGTTTTTATGAAATCTTAAAGCAGAAAATGTAATTTGTCTTGGAGTTATTTTCACTGCATTGACAGTTATGTTATAAAAACTGACAGAAATACATTAGTTTTGAGATGTAACGATTGTAATATCAGGGCTATAAGACACAAAACAAGGATTTCTTCCGAAATTAAAAAAATACAGAGAGATTATATAGGGAGGATAATGAAACATTTATAATAAAACAGGGGCATCAATATCTGCTTAAATGCAAAACAAATTTACCACTGGTCAGTGTAATGAAGAGTGTCGATAGCAATAATACAATACTAAATTCATCAAATTTAAATTAATTTTGACATTCTATTCGCTTCGTATTTTTTTATGATCATGAAGTGATCACACATGGCCGATAAATCTTAAATAACCGAAATTCGAATAATTAATATTTTTATTATACGCCGCATCCCTGATATGCCCTTTTAAGGACAATTTCAAAGCCGTAAGATATACTACACAAGACCTACATTCATTTACCCGATCATAAAATGTACAAAATCAAAATCTCTCGCATGCTTTAGAATTTTCTGAGCGAACTCAATATAACACAATTGTAATAACTACGCTTTTCTAGCTATCCGTAAGTATCAATAGATTTGAATACAGTCAATATAATACCGAGAAGCCATCTGTTACCATTTCGACCCTATTAGTCAATAACAAA
The DNA here is from genome assembly GCA_964023205.1 of Lutraria lutraria. Lineage (NCBI taxonomy): Eukaryota > Metazoa > Mollusca > Bivalvia > Venerida > Mactridae > Lutraria > Lutraria lutraria. The sequence continues at coordinate 12,254,258 of OZ026838.1, forward strand.
TATATTATTAGTTTGTCGTCCCCTTAGTTACAAGAATAATATCGTTCCCTATATTTAAAATACCATTACAAATACCACACAGCCCTTTAACTGAGCTTTAGCCGATACAGCCTAAAATTAAAATTCAAGGGCAGATAACCCAAATACGTGTTAGTCAGCCCCCAATTTTATTTTCACTTAAACTGTTTCTGTTATCATATGCTACGTTTATACAAAGTTTATAAAAATCTTAGAAAGAGTTTTCATTTTTCCTACATGTCAAAACAAATGAAAACTGTAGTAAATGTCTTTAAAGTAAAAAGAAAAAGAAAAATTGACACAAAACAAACAACAAAAGCCGTGATGTTGACATTGCTGTTAATTTTGTCATTGCCTTGAGAAAAGTAATTAATAATATCTCTGAGGTAGCGCAAGATGTTGCCACTTTGATTAATAATATACATGTGCATACACACACTACGATACTAGTCGGTCTGTGGAAAGTGACGATATAATGAATTATAAATGAAAACAAAATATTGGTGAGTCGATATTGTATAATATTCCAAGGTCTGTCGAGTTTTTGGTAAAATATTGGTTAGAACTGAACAAATCAGAATTGAACATAATTTTCTTTTTAGATTTATTAAAGTACATCGTTTTATATACATGTATACATTAAAACATAGTCACATAAACATAATTATACCTGGCGATTGTTTTATATAATGAATAAAATCTATTTTACTTTCTTTAGCAATTGGAAAGGAATTTTTTAGGAGGATATCAATACAAAAAACTATTGAGAGTTCAAATTATATTCGATAAAAAAATAATTCGTTGAAATCTGGTTAAATCGTATTTGTTTTTCGCATACTTTCATATGTTTTGGTTCCTTTATAAGCTATATGTGATGTGTGTGTATATATATACTGCATGTGTATGTCATTGATATGTATTAACTGTCGGGCTTAATGCTTTATGTTTGAAATAATACCTCGTATCTATAAGCTTTTTGTTAGTGAACACAGCTTATTTCTACAACCATGTAACTCAATTTTTGGCGATATTGTGATTTTTTTGTATAATTTTTCGTCTCCATGGCTTTACTTACCTGGTCCAGATGTCCACTAAAAAGTGTTAATCCGAATCCGAAACTCGCTTATTTAACACAAACTTAAAATGCGATTTTCTCAAAATAGGAAAATGCTATACGGGTTTGTAGAAATAAGCCGACAACAGGTCTTGGCATTTTTTGTCGCGAACGTAATAATGAGACAAAGTGCTTGTACATAAGGATACCAATCTGGCCATTTCTGAATTGTTTTATATTAAAAGATGAACCACTCGAGATTATATTACTGGCTACATTACAAAGACACACAAACAAAAGATCTCTCTGATGAGCAAAAAAGCTGTGCTTTGAAACTGAAAATGTATTTAGATTATTCGACTTTAATAACTGCTGTTATCTCTCACTAAAAGTTACTGTTCAGGTCCAATTTTATACTGGAATATTAGTGTAATTACTCTATGATGAAAACAATAATGTTATTCATGATCAAATATCTTTGTTTAAAGTTTTATCAAATTTATAGACCATACAAACATTATCTAAATAGAACTACTGAATGTATATAGTTCAAATTGCTATCGCATGATAGTTTTCCCAGAACTAGAAAGTGTAGGCGGTTGCCGTTTTTGGCAATACCGTTTTGCACAAACATTACTTCTTTAATTTCTGATGTCAAGCTGTTAACTATAATAAGGAGATCCATAGAATACTTTCAGTGTAAAGTCATTTTCTAAAATCAGCAATAGTTTCGTGTTTATAGAAAAACAAGTTAAATTGCGCGCAATAAATTTTATCTTATTTAAGTTTGATATTCAAATAGCACTAACTCGACTACAGTACAACCTCTCTAGAGTGGCCCTCTCTTGAGCAACAACCTCCCTGCAACAACAGCATGAATTTTACCCACTGCACGATTTAGCTATTAATTTAACCTCTCTAGAGCAGCAACCTCTCAACAGCAACATAATGTTGCCACTCCCAAAGGGTGTTGCTTTGGAGAGATTGCATTGTACATGTATTTACACTAAAACAAAACGACCAGTACATTTAAATAAAGTTTTGGGAGATTATCGAATGAAATATTAGACTCGATACGTCAGATTTTAAATGATTCAAACCAAGCTGAAACGATGAAAAAAGACGACTGAATCTTCAAACACTTCGTTGTCATCATTTAACTGAAGCACAATGTCATTTTTGTATGGCTAACAAGATTATAAAACGATCATATCTATCATGCTGACTGTAACCAAATACCAGGAGACCACCTGATATCAACTTGGTGATATAAAAAACTGATGTTATTTGTCTACAAGCCAAATTTGCCAGTTTTAGATCTACGAAAGTAGCAGTACGGAATTAAAGCACATGTACAAATGATTGATATTTTAGATGACGTTTAAAAGAGCAGATTTGACCAGCAATTAGTGATGAATCCAAAATCCACTACTTAAGAACATTCAGTTAACAATTGTCAACACGTCTGATCAACTTTGTTTGATATTTAGTTCTTCGAGGTAGAAGGTCACTTTGGAGAATAACAATACTTACAATCCATCAAGTTTAGTAAACTGGTAAATAATAACGTTAATATCAAAACTTTCTCCTTTTCCGTCTGTATATTCATTACCATTATCAGCATCGACATCGTCAATGTACACGTCGCTGTCATCAACCCTTATACACAAAAGTGTGTTTTTTGTCATCATCATCAGCAGCAACAGGTGCATGTGTAGCAGTTTCAGCATTAACTTTGATTGTTTTCTATAGCACGTATCTTGTGTATAAAGTAGATGTATATTTGCCTTTTCAGAAAGTCGAAGTACGTCCGACAAGGCCATCCTTAAAAATAATGTGTTTGCTGTAACGCTACCTACTCAACATAAAGGCACTTAACCAACAATTGTTGGCCTCTCCGGTAAAAAAGAAAAGAAAAATAGCATTCTAAAGTGTATTTTGGGTTCAATGTAAAAAATAGATTATAAAAAAACATTACATACCTACCTACCCTCCCATCCACGGAAAACTCTCCATGTAGAGTTTCAGCAAACAAACATGTTTTAAGGATGGCCTAAGTGTAAGAAACTGCCAAACCGAGTTTGGTTCGATTCTTTATAGTATAATTAGCTATACGTGGATACTATTTAATAATTATATATCATGAACCATAAACTCTCATAAAAATGCTAAAGTTGGACCATTATAACCCCAGAAAGTTCGTCATCTGCGGACATAAACCTTCATCATTGGTATCCTAGAATACATGTAACATCTGCCTGTGTTATATCGTGTCACATACATGCTACATTTATTATTCATGGGATCCTTTGATAATTACAAAACTGTAACGACGTTACTTATTTTATTTATTGATGAAAAATTAAGCGGATGTTGAGGTTCATAGTGTTCGTTGTTTATCAAAAAGTTGGTGTGAGTTTTGAATCGGATGAACCATACTTATGGCGACGAACTTTCTGAATATATGGGAAAGTGTTCGACTTTTAATTGGTCTCCGGCTGTTTATTCAAGTGCAGCCCACTGTTTTAACTCTCGGTGGTTTAATGAACTCGTTGTAAATCTGTCAGAACATTCAGATGTTGTTTTTCTGTGCTATGATACGCTTTTCTGATCAGTATTCAATTAGACGCTCTTTTCTTATCGCCGGTCCGATTAAATACATTTTAGCGAAATTCCGTAAAAAATATCACGATTATGTTCACTTTCTTTTTGATAACTGGCTCCGAGGTTATAAAACTTTAGATAAGTCTTAGGGCTCAAATCCCTTATCTTCTTGTAATGTTTTAAGTTAATTTAATATGATCGGACAATACTGATATAATTACATTTGTCTTAAAGTACAATAAATCTCAACAATACTTAAAAGTTAATCAGCTCTATCTTTTCAACCTTAATACTTTGAGAACTGAATTGAGATTTGAGCTGAGAGACTGTTCTCAAGTTTTATAACCTCGGGGACAGGTCAGGTTAGATGGGCGAGCCACATAGTTGCCAGATATAAGAGCTTTTCCTTACAATTTGTATTGTGCGGCCGAGAGCAGAAAAGTGAATAAAACATTCATGCAATACTTATTTCAGACTTTTCTTTCAAAGAAACAGATAACCGATCTTAATATTTTATGTGCTTTTCTGAAAATAAACCTTTATAATTGACTTTAAGTCATTTTCTTAAAAACATGTCCTGTACAAGATAGACATTGTTTGACACTTACATTCAAATTTATATTTCGAAAATAGATATAATGTACTGCCATGGTACACACTTTATTTACATGTACAGAGCAGCCTCTCCCAAGCAACAGCCTTTTTAAGTAGCAAACTGAGGTTGTTTTTGAGAGGTTATTGCTCTGGAGAGGTTAAATAAATAGTTAAATCATGCAGTAGGAAAAAAATCCTGCTGTTGTTGATGGGAGGTTTTTGCTCATGAGAGGTTTTACTGTACAGACACCCTGTACATGTTTATAGAAGAGTGCACGAAGAAAAAACATAGCGCTGTTGTAATAATTGGTTACTCGAAGTAAATGTTACGTGAAGTTTCTTCCCACAGGGAAAATACAGCAGCATTTGTGTTATTTTAGTAACGTCTTAATTCTTGAATGAAGGATCGATCTTATCCAGTTTTTGTCTTGTAAATCACCTAATGGAAACGCGTTTTGTATGATTGCTTCCATAGGGTGGTCATCTAAGGGATCCACGTTGTACCATAGGAGATTTTCACGTTGTATAAGATGGCTAGGTTACGCAATTCAAAATGTTTATACTTCAGACAATATTAAAATATTAAAAATGCTTTTTTTGTACTTCAGTTTCATTGTTTTTCAAACCTTGTTTTGCTTTTGTTTTCGATCATTTACTTACAGTTTCTTTCAAATCTGGGTTAGCAGCCTCGCCCGAGAAAGGCAGTTCTTACGTTTGGGATACCACCAATGATTATCTAGAACTCTCTTGAAAATAAAGGACATCTGTCATCAAAGGCCACATTCAAGTTGTCCATCCCATATGTGACATTTTCCACATATTGGACTGTATTTCTATGTCCTCAATTAACTTAGGTTTAAGATATGCGACGTCCTCTCCTTAACAAACTCATTGGTTTACATTCAAGTTTTAGTTTTGGAAGTTTTAGTCAAATTACTGCGATGTTATACTGTCTTTGTAATCTAACCAATTTCAATTAGATTACAACGACTATTCATCATTCAACATTATACAATGACGTCAATAAGCATTCACTAAAACATCATTTTGTTGGAGACACGTGGTAATAAAAGGAATTTCGCCACACGAAGATGCCGAAGCAAGGGCGCTTAACCACACGTCTGTAGTGCGTCTCCCACTTTGTTCAGATTATGTCGGAGTATCGGAAAGCTTTTGTGTTCTTGCAGTATACATCCGTGTTTGAATGTAAATCCGGACTTACTTCTGAATGGAGATTGCTACATTAAGTCAGGCATAAAACGTCCCTCGGACTGTCCCAAGGCGATACTTGTCGTCTCATATTTGTCTAATATCTGAAAATATCTGGCATATTCTTTTACGGAGAATTTGTTTTATTACATTTTGATTCACATCTCGGACGTTGATGATGTTTAATTGTCGGCAATTTAGATCATATTTGTCTCTTGGCTGTCGCTGTGTCGATTAAATACTCGGATCGATCTGAAGTATCGACAATACCATCTAGAACTAGTTTACAGACATCCTTTACCTTATCAATGACACACTTTTTTTAAAATTGAACGACAGTCCAGCTTTCCATAGCCGTCAGTCGCTCGGCGCGCATGAATTTTGATGCGGAACTAAGTACTACGTTTATCTACATCCGCATTTTAATTATTAATGTAGTTCCCCTTTCATGTTGCAGTATATCTTTGAAAGTTCAGTTTCCAGTAGTACTTTGAGTTCTTTGATTGCATGAGCAAACGTAACGGTCGTGGGGAAATAACTGATACAAATACTCAGTCTTATGTTTAGTGTATGGTATCTAGAACGCATTATACGAGCCTTCGAGTGATTGGCAGCGCATGATAATTGTTTCTTTGTCGTGTCTTCAATTCATAAAAATATTATGGTGAATTTGTTTGATATAAACATTTTTGGGAGATTCTTACTTTTCCTACACATCTAGTTACATCTTTCAACTGACATATTATCTTATATTATTTCGTATTAAGATAGACAAGTTTATAACATAACACAATATATTTCAGCTATTTGATATTTCGTGACATATTAACTACGAAACAATATCTATAAAATATGATTTACAATAAACGTTCAAATTTTACGTGTTTATTTATTACTAGACAAATATTCACTGTCACATTGACGTTTATTTGTGACTAATATTTTGTAATGTAATAAAATAGTCTCGGGACAATATCTACGTACTTCTGCAAAATCTATGTCGTAACAATGACGCCATGGGGAAGATTTGATATTTATTTTACACGACTTACGGGACCTACTTTATGTAATATTAACTTAAATAAATATTTACTTATATCAAAATATATGTGACAAAATACGATCGTACAAGCATACATCCGTCTGACTATAATCATTGTTGCCGAACAAATGAATTAAAATGCCAATAATGTAATATTAAACAATTACATTTAGTATATCGTAAAACAGGTCTTGCCTAAAAGATATTCATTCACTACTGCTATACAATTCATATATCGGACACAGTACCAAACATGCTATGTAATATACAAGTTTATATTCACTGAAATATAGTCAACACATATTCTACAAAATAATAGATTGGTCTCTATCTGCGCGGTTCAATCCTTTTCTGACATCTGACATAATAATGCAATTCAAAACATATGAAGACATGTTGAATTGCTGTCATATGCTCTGATAATTTAAGATTTATCCAAGTTTGATGCTTGTATTATTCTATTCAGTTGTATTCAATTTTGTATGATTACTTGTATTGTTTTGTATTCGGCTTGTCTATAACTGTTTAAATTTACAAAATTGTTTTGTAGAAAAGTTGGACAGTTGGTTTTATACCAAGTATGTCATCCACACAAAATAAAGTCAGTTATTATAGAAAAGTAATTATTATAAAAATCAACATGTCATTAATCTGGTACTGCTAGAATTAACGATTTCATCAATAATACATTATTTACGTACATAAGAATATACAACTAATAGAGCTTCAATTTTGCATTTGGCTAGCCTCTAATATGTTTTTAAAGTTGAACGCAAATTGCTGACAACAACGAATTCAATGGATCAATCGAACTGTCAATATTAACAGAGGACGGGACAAACAATGAAATGTTTTCTAAGTTCCAGCTCAACTGAAAGATTTAAGAGGAACCGCGTCTCTAAGTCACAAATTGAAAATAATTACGATTCATCTTGTCCCTCACTTTATTCATCATCATTATCAACAGCATATACAGGATCATGCAGGCTTAACCTCGTCTTAAAATTGAATTAATGGAAGAAGAATTAAAACGTTGTATCTATCCATCCCTGGAGTCCAAATCCGGGCTATCAAGTCTGCAGACTTATGAATATTTATACAAACCTAGATCTAAATGCAAGAAAATACGAGGTAAGCAAATAAGATTTATGGAATCATTTGAATTTGTCTTACAGATGTTCAATATCACAAACGAATACTTCATTTCTCGCGAGAGTTGAAAACTTCAAAATGTTTGTGTATGTTCCAGACATTTTAAAACGAATCAGACGATGAGTGTTATTTCGATTCAGTGTCAAACAAAATACATATGGTCTTTAACATGTGATATGAGAGAAGAATTTGATAAGTACTTAGTACTGTGCTCTTCTGATATTAACTCAAAGTTTAAAACAATTAGTCGATACTTAAAGTCATGCTATATTTTTCCTGAAATATATTCATTTAAAAATAATGAGAAAAAATAAATTTTCATTGAGTTCTTGTTACGGCTACGCTTCTTGACTTTGCCTGCCTCCTAATACGCAAACAGAATGAAGTGTGATTCAAGCAGTTGAAACAGCGTACAATTTAGTAAAGATCAACGCTTTTTTCATATTAATAATATTCCAACCAAATGAATATTAGTGAATGGCACTGCACCTTTCAAGTGACTTTTTAAGCTTTTCCTTAATTCGCTTGTTTTAGTTAATGTTGAGTTGTCATATTTTAAAAAAGAAAGTCTTGAAGGAAAATGGGATAATCATGCCACTAATGATATACATCGGGAAATAATTGCGAGCAGCTCAAAAACTGAAAATGTCAGCTATACTTAAATGGGTATTACAGAGCATTTTGAAACATGAAAACGATGTGCTGCAGTTGTTGATATTATGTATTGTTAGTTTTATAATACGACAGATAAATTTTAATAAGATGTCATAAATGACATTTCAGATAAATGCAATGATATTGTTGTCGGCATTTATGTACGGCAATTATTTTTGTTAACAACAATGTCACAAGAATTTATCAAGAACTGGGACACTACACTGAGAAGAAATGACAGCGGATCATTGTTATTAATCCTACAGAGAATTAAAGGATTGTTTTGCTTATCTGGAAGACAAAACAAACGAAAAGCTGACGATTTATCAATCCTAATTGTATAGCACTGGCCTGATGTAGGAACAACGTAATTATTTATAAGAATTGATATCACAACTACACGTTGTACCCTGTAATCAAATTTCCCTGGGCATGCCGAAATCCTTCTAAAGGTGCTGGCAAGCGTCACAGGAAGATCAGACATGTTATTTTAGTGGCGATATTGAGGATTCGGAGAACGGAATATATTTGTTTAGTTCATCCACCAGAGTTTTATGACAGATAATTATATTTTTACTTAAGAAAAGCTTACACCATGCCAAGGCAAGGTGTTTCCATTGTTTCGTACTGCATAAAAACTCACATGGATGTCATGTTTATAGCTTCGTGTTATTATTTATGTTCAGACATCAGACTGGGCTTCGTAATTTTAAAATTCTCTCCGAGACTGACTAAATTTAATTTAGTTTCTACTCTGTACTTCAATTATGCTAAAGACATTCTTAGCTAATGAATTAGTCACCGTTACAACACTATTGGGATTAAAGACGATCTTTTAGAATTGGATACTCACGTTCCAATCTTCATTTCGCTCGCCAATACTGAGTGAACCGTTTCTCCTTTTCTGTATTTCCAGTATGCACGTTGCCTTTATCTCTAGCCTTCGTACTGTGTTGCTAATTATTTTGGAACTGCAATATCTTTGTTTTGTAAATTTGCCTGTTGTATTCTTTAAATATACCAGTTATATTGTCAAGTGCTTATTACTTTTGTTGCTTGTTGCACATAAATATCATTTTACACTATTTCCTTACTTTGCCGTTTTTAAACCAGGTTTTCAAAATGTATTTGGGGTCTGTCGGGTCAAGGTCAATGTCACTAAAAATAGAAAATCAGTTTCCGGTCAATAACTTAAGTTTGGATTGACCAATGTTGACTAAACTTGGTATTTAGCATCCTTGGATCAAAACATAGCTTGGGTATGTGGGGTCAAGGTCACTGTTACTAAAAATAGAAAACCAGTTTCCGGTCAATAACTTAAGTTTGGAATGACCATTGTTGACTTAACTTGGTATTTAGAATCCTTGCATGAAAGCTTTGCTTGGGATTGTATTTGGGGTCATTTGGGTGAAGGTCACTATACTAAACATAGAAAATCAGTTTTCAGTGAATAACCTAATTAAGGATTTAGACATTGCGATGAAATGTTGTGTGTGGATAGCTTACATGCAGTCCATGCTTTTGAATTGCATCTAGGTCCAGTAGGGCCAAGGTCACTGTTACTAAAAATAGAAAGTCAGTTTCTGTCATAATCTTACTCTATTACCATACATTGCCGTTTATCTAATACGCCAGGATCTTACTATATCTCCTTACTATGATGTTTCTCTAATACGCTCTCATATTTCTCTAATCCCTTACTATGCAGCTTATCTAATTAGTATTAAGCAATTAGCACTTTATTCTTAATATATCTGTCTAATAATGTAACCCTCATGTAAAGTGTAAACGTTTTATTACAGGCATATATAATATTCATTTGTGAAAGAAAGCCAATTCCTTGTTCATTTTTACGCGCATACTAATCTTCATTTCACACCCGAAATCATTTTCATAAATGTCTTCGCCAGTAATAGCAAGAAATGATGCCAAATAACATGAATCTCACTGATTTCAATTGAGTAAATGACTAGTCATTGATCGAACCGATAACATTAATAGAATATGCATTATTTATTACAATTTCAACATAGTTAAGATGGTGCATTAACGAAATGGAAAGATATTTGCTTTTAAGACGATAAACAAATAACATACAATGTAGTTCTATCGGAAAATAATTTACCGAGCAAACAAAATAAAAACAAAACCAATTTGTTATTGTGCTTAAAATAATACTCTTTGAAGCAATCTTTGAGTTAATGACTTCTACTTTACCAATACACAATGTAAATAAAATACCCGCATCACTCGTCTAGTTTTCAAACATCAAATCAAGAGATGCATAGATTGCTGAATTTATTTTTTAGAATGATTAGCGGCTTTGATCTGCGTAATGGACCATACAGCGCAAAAATATACTTTGGTAAACACTCACTGTCGTCCTCCCTTTGTTTCTATCCCCAAACCCCTTCTCACTTTCTGACATAGCAATATCAGGCATGGTAATATTTCAAAACTTATGATATAAAGACTTCAGAGAAAAGAATCATTTTGCCTGCAGTCATATACATTGAATGTTAAATTAACAACATGCAATGAATTACCTTCGCTGTGAGCGGTCTATTGCAAAACAATTGACTATTCCGAAGTGAAATATTGTTTTAAAAGAGTTTTCAGTTTTCAAATTTACGATTTCAAATTCATGAAATAAAGGCACATAATTACCGTATGAAAATGATCATTCACCACTGTATTGTTCCATAACTACTCCAAGAATCGTGCCAAACAACATATGGAATTGATATAATTGTATAGTTTCTAATACTTTTCTTTGAATCAAACAAAGATTCATCGTTTAACTATTTAATGCTTTAGATAATACATTGATTACTGCAAGAGTCGTTCCTAAGGCCTTTTACGTGCAAATTTGCCGATTATGAGTATATACTATTTTTATAGTCATATTCTCAAACAATGTAAATGCTATTTAAAAAACATACCTTGAAACGTACTGTTCATTCATCAATGATATGTGGTTTATATAGATAAGATGAAGTGTACTCAAGAACATTAGAAATCACACGGCTACAATTACGTTATACCAAACTTCACGTACATGGCTAAAAACCTGGGGCGAAGAGTCACAGATTGGTTTTAAATTGCTTCCTTGAACACTTATCAAATGACAAGCCCGCTATTATTTTGAAATTTTCTTTTGAGACAAAAATTACAGTTGCACCAAAGTGAAAACATAAAATGCAATGGTGCTCGCCGTCAGAACACGTAACGGAAACATGTGATCAATAACGACTTTGTATAAGATAAACAACATCTATTTGTCTCGGAAATCGATTTTTGAAAATTTCCTCTTTAATTGTTAATTTAAACTAATCCCTAGAAACGCATAAATATTGCTTTTATTCCATTCGTTACCGAGAAATAAAGGAGAATAGTCCTTGCGAGATATAAATTTACGCGAAAACGTTCCAGTAATGCGTTTCCTGTTCGCTTGTTCGGAAAGTGTTAATTGCTCTTTGTTTTATTTAACACAACGAGATTAGATTTTTTTTAACGTGCGATATGAAATTGTAACCGTAAAATTGGCAGATCAAATTATAAGTGATATTACAAGCTATAATTCATCTTGGACCAACAATAGTTTGTCTTTAAAGGGGCATGCCCTGGAACGAACTTGAAGCGTCTCGAATAGCAATCAAATTGGCATAATTTTAATGCCTAAATCAATTAATGAAAGCACTGTAATATATTTACGAAATATCCCGCTAGTTTACTCAAAATACACATTTCAAGATTTATCAAACCTGCCGATTTCGCCCTCAGAAATTATTCGTCATTTTCAAAACTCGACCCTTTCGGTATCTGTCAAAACCGAAAACAGCCTTTTATTCAAACCGACATACAAATAGCGACGCGCGCGTTATAGGGTCATTTTTGAACGCACATTTATCTTTGACTTTTCTGTAATAATCGGTTTTACAAGTGACAAACGCATTTTTTTTGTGCACGAAAAGCAAGACACAGCAGTTCCTGGGCATGCCCCTTTAAAATATCAAGATCATTATTTCGATGTAATGTCACTCACTGATCACTGCATAGCCATACAAGAGGATTCTAATTTATTACTTAATTGGTTTAAATTGATTTTGTTTTCAAGACAAATTCGTGAATAAAGAAACTATAATTATGATTTACAGTAATTGACAACGAATATTATTCCTGTAAACGGCCTTCCATTCCTACTACATGATCTGGACATAGTGTGCCCAAATAGACACAACTTTAAGCTCAGATGGTATCCCCCAGAAAACTACACAATTATGTCATTTTGAATCAACGAATAGTCCAATTATAACATAAATTTCTAACCTGACAAATAACAAGTTCTACCAAAAAAACAACAAACAAAAACAACAACAAGCAAACACAACAGCAACAACAAAAAGTGTCAAACTGTTACAAACAATTGATTTGTTCTGGAAAGTGGTTGTGTCTCCAAAGATAGAACGAAATGTCTGTCTGAACCTAAGTATACGTGACACACAGACGACGAGGCTGAATCTGGTGGTCCCGGCTCTGTGGTAAAATAAACATATACATGTTGTTTATTGATCTTATAGTTTGCTATGTTCCAGTGAGATGAATTTACTAACACAACCCATCTTTATTTGTGGCATGCTAACAATAACCATTTAATCTGGTTTACTAGTGTAAGAACAGAAAAAGAATGAGGTTACGAAGAAAATTGTTGTTGCAGCAAATTGCTCAATTTGCCAAACTGTTGCTCTGAAAATGACTTTTGAATTACATGATAATATAATACGAACCATTATGTAAGTGTTTTGTTATTTAATCATAATATCTGATGCGTGATTCATTTGACCTGTTTCATACACTCGTATATCAAACCTGAATGTATTTCGGTAGTGCTTAATGTGTTAAATGCATTTCTCTCGGCATGAAAAGAACTTAAACATGACCTTAGATTTTTACCATGTTGGGTTGCGGTATATAATCTTCATCAGGTGATGGAAATAAATCAACGACTTTTAAACATTAAATTCAAAAACATTTATATTTACATTTTTTTCCAGATTATATCCTCCGAGTTAGCATGTGATTATAAAAGTGTGTCACAGGTTCCTATAGCATTATCTGTTAATGTATATATCTTTGAACATAATTCTTCAAGCACATGGCCAAAATTTAGGTCTCTGCCTTTGCTTTAATTATTTGTTTCCGCAGAATATGCAAGCATGTTTTTTTACGTTTAGTTTGAATTTCATTTAAGAACGATTGTTTAAAATCGAATATAACGTAGAATATTTATTAAAATATATTATATGACATTTAAATACATAATGGTTTTTGACTGGCGTTCTAATGCGAATCATGACACGTATACGATTTTGTCATCATGACCTTAATTACTCTTCTAAAAAAACTTATTTGGACTCTAAGTACTTGAGCAACACTTTACAGTACAATACTATTGAGTTTTGTTCTCATCAAAGCTAATACAGACCGATTTGTGTAAATATGTGTAATGTTCAAAGAATTTAGAAAACTGCTGGTAAATGTTTTTATTTCTATTTTCGCAAAAAGTGAAATACTTTTCCTTACTTGATTAGAGATCTCACCAGACAAGTTAACTTTTCTATAACCCCTAGGACAAATGAGTGATTGAATTTCAAAGCTAAACAAAACATTATTATGCTAAAATAACTACTTTAACCGTTTTCAATTCGACAAACAGATGTAGAATTAGTCTAGAAAGGTAGCGCAATATAAATTACGAGTATTTCAAGTCCTAAAGCATAATAGCATTTAAAATGTTTTGTTTTTTTACAATCAGTATTCAAATAAATTATCTACCCGTTCTTTAGACCTAGTTCTAAGAATAGAGATATTCTCTCAGAATAAAACCTGTCTTGATAAACCCTTATTGTACTTGCTTAGATATTAATTCAATAATTTAATAGAAAGAACATTAATATTGTTAAGGAGGCTTTTGGCAGAATTGTTTTTTATTTGCTTTCTCCCATGATTTAAAACTCAGGTATCCGATTATGAACAATGTGTCATTAAAGACATCCATCCTTAAAAATATTTATTTGTTTGGGTAAACTTTACGCTACCTACTCACCAAAATGGCCCTTCCCAACATCGTTTGGGTCTCTTGCTATTTCGGATTTGATGCGAAAATTAGATTGTAAAACTTAAAACAATGTATATTTCCTACCTACCCACTAAAAATTCTCTAAGGAGAATTACCCTAAACAAACATTTTTTAAGGATGACCTTAAAACAGGGTTACATCAAACAAACATTTCTTAAGGATGGCCTTACTTACGAAGGATAATTTCAATAAGGTACTGTCCCTTGGCTTCTTAACAAATTTAATTAGTTTCCAAGCTTACCTTTCACCATGTTGTCTTTATCATCGGGCGTAATGTCATCCAGCGAATTGCCATGGAAGTCCCGAAACATCTCAATCAAACAGTTCTGCTATTGTATGACCGAAGTAATCGAGGATAAAGGATAGCTGGTTCCTATTTTGTGTCATCCATGCTTTTAATGAACATGACATATGACATCGTATCTTATATGTCATTTGTCAAAGTAGTGTTATATATCGAAATAATTATTAATGTATGGCCTCCGATAGAATTGATGGTAGTAGAAATAAACTTTATTGGGTAAAAATTAGATTGAAAGCTTTGTATAACAGTTATGAAATATTTGGAGAAATTATTGGACAACTAAATATTACGAGTTGGAATTTCCAAACTAAATGTGTTTTATTAGTACAATTGAAATAGTCCGTGTATACAATGCAACTCTCCAAAGCAATACCCTTTGGGAGAAGAAAATTATGCTGATGTTGTTGAGAGGTTGCATGCTGTTGTTTGAAGGGAAGTTGTTGCTCAAGAGACAATTTCTCGTATTAAGTGATTTGATTACCTACATGTGAAATATTTTACTCGAAAGAACTCTCCAAAACATGAAGACATAGATCGTAGTGTTTTCTCTTCTCCATATAAAAACGAATGGGGTGTTATAGTATACAAGTAATTCATCGGCACATATTTTTGCTTTAATCAGCAAAAGTACTAGTATGTCTTGGAACTGAAAATGAAAAACAATTATCAAAAACAATGAATAACTGATTTAGAATTAAGGTTTATTCAATAAACAGGACAAGAAGTTGACAAAATAAAAATGTATTTCAATTTACAAAAAAAAAAAATGCTAAGGAAAAAGAGAATATCTTGTTCATTTCCTTATATGGTTACATCATTAAATAATAACGACTACTTTACACCTTTTCTGTCAGTGGAGTTAAATATTTCATGTAAATTCAAATTGACTATCTTCTAGGTTCATTTAAATCCTGATAATTCTGTCGAAATGGCAGCGGCATTTCGATGGCTTTGGTGTCTCCTTGACGTTATTGCGGTGATGAAATGATTCAGAAGATTAATTTGCAATTACCAATTGGCTCCTCAAGCTGGATGCAATACGAATAAAAAGATCGTTGAAATGCTTGATATATGCACGAAATCATGTTTGATGTTCAGTGCTTTAAATTAGGTAGGAGCTAGCCTGCTATTTGTCAAATAAGTATTTTACATGTCTGTGCTATTTACATAAACCCGAAATGTCTTTTTCTGTAGAGAATGCACCTGCACTTTATCAATTACTTTTATTCAAATTTTCTGTCGTTCCTCCATAAGAAATTTATGAAGTACTACGTATTGAAAATCTTGAATAATGTAATGTACCCTGTTCTTATATACAGAATGACCGATTTTCTTGAGTACGAATACGAAAAGAGTTCATTAATAATAAACACGAATAATACAACTCACCTTGCCCAAAATGATATCCTCTCCGAAGTCATCCAACTCAAAACTCACCGAACACGAGAACCATACAAAACATGGCATACAAGTACAGATTCCCGCCTTGGGACAGTCTGTAATAAATCTACATGGGGTTAACGCACACTTGGAAAACAAAACAATAAACTGTCATAAATAAATAACTAACAAACGCATACGAAAAGATCACTGACTACACAATACAAAAGAAATGGCGATGGATCTGCCACACCCTGCGTAGAGCAAAGCCCAACATAACAAGACAAGCCCTAGATTGGAATCCTCAAGGTACCAGGCCAAGAGGAAGACCAACAAACTCTTGGCGTATGACCCTGGACATTGAGCTCCGTATTAGACAAGAATGTCATGATTAGAAGCCAAAGCCCTGGCCATGGACCGAACCAAATGGCGTACAGGAATGAAAGCCTGTATACAGTAAGCAGATTGCTTAAGTCATCCTGAACTAAAACTTAAGAAATAAAGTTATAAGCTGCATAATAAGTTATGACGTCATACTAGTATAAGAAAACATTCGAATAACGACCTGTGTTTGATAAAAGCATTTGATATAAATTAACGCACAAAAGGAGTCTTTAATAAACTTTTGAGTGCCGTGAAGTTTACTCCTTGGTAACCTATCAGGCACTCGAGTATAAGCAAAACAAAAACAATCAACGTTGAAGCTGAATAATAATAATATTTAATAATAATAGTATTTTGACTATTTTATGTACTGATGTACAAATTTCTCGTTTTTTCAATTCATTTGTATCCACCACATCCATTAACGTGCTAATCACCACATGACAGTCTTCAAGTAGTCAATTAACAGATACTTATGACAGACATTATGTCGAACAAACTCATCAATCGGACAGACCTGTCAAGATGTATCAGTGTTTTATGTCATGTGTTGCAAAAGCAAGAACTCTAATCTCAAGTATTTGCCGTCTATTTTTGTAATCTGGAATCCGTGACAGTAAATTAAGATTCTTCAGTTCCGCGTGCGTAATTAGATATGGTAGATTCGAATTAGAGTTCTCTTTGTCTTCAGATAATTTCTTGTTCTGCGATAAACAATTAAATGTCAATATTCCAAGACGACGGTAGACAATAAAGCCAAGATCTTTGACCGAATCAGGTTAATAAACTCTGGAATTAAGACAACTATGTTCTCTTCATGTTTTCTAGTTGTCTCTTCTCATTTCATTATATCATCCAATTACGCACTGAACATTATATTGACTTGTTGTTCTGAGGTTTGGTAATTTATATCGATGGTTAAATACAAACTGCGTGTTTGAAGTCTAGAACTCTTGAAGCTTTGCTGCCTGACATTCCAATGCGGTACCCTCCATCCTGTGCGTTGGGTCGGTTATGGCTTAGATGATATGGGAGTAGTATTTCGTAGAATATGAGACTTTCTTATGCATGGACTTTTATCTACGAAAACATTTTTTCTATACATAAAGGTGCTCTCCCCGATCAGATGTAACATTTACTCAAACATTCCTTGTTATGAAAGATGTTGTATGAACATAAGGATCAAATATACATTAAACTATATGCAATCAAGTATACACTTAATTTCAACGGATTTGCGTACAGAAGCGTCAATAGATGCGTGAAATAAAAACGAATAAGGGTCATCGTATGGTGTGTTTGGGTTGGGGAATTAGGGTGAGGGTAGTACTATTGTGGTAGTGGGGTGTTTTGTATGGGATTTTTGTTTTGGAATCGTTTTCTTGTCTAAGTGATCCTGATTGGAATAGCATATGAATCATACAGTATTTTATTGTACTTAGTGTTGCGTTCACAACATCAATTGAAGGACTGATGCCAAATGTAACACCGGTAAAGGTTATACTGACCTGCTTAAAGTACGTCCCCATTTACCAAATGTTTTATGAAGAAGTGTATTCAGAGACCCATTGAAATAGCCCTAGGAAATGTGTTTAATCTCCCGCGAGTAATGACCCCGTTTGTAGTACGAAAATATTCTAATAATCTTTCCTTTCTCGGTTTACGAGCCTCAGAGGTGTGTCGGAAATGATCTTAATTTGGCAATTGTTTAAGACACATGATAGAAAACGCTTAAACTGTTCAAGACATGATAGAAACATTGACACCTTCAGCCGGTAAGGATTAATGATTTAACGACGTCGGCGGAAGTATGTCAATGCATTTGTTTGCCCTTAAAGTGTAGGTATGATGCATATGTTGTAAATACGTACCATAGCACACACTTATACAAATGGGACGTACAAAAGAAACTTCGAACTCTATTATAGTTACTTATTGCTTTTCGGATAAATTTCAAAATTCCATAAGTCAGTTTTTTAGGACGTGCTTTATTAATGCTGCAGTTTGTTGCATTGCTCATTGGCGTTTACACCTAAAACCACAGTGTTTGTTGCAGCCGATAAACCGAAGCCCAACTAACGGTTCCTTGTCTGTGTGATCTAGACATCAGATAGACAATGTCAAATAATATTCTTCCCATTTGATAGCTAGATACTGGTCTTGATCGTTCCAATAAAGGTGTTAGGTATACGTCAGTATACGTTCCTTTTTTCTGAAGCTGCTTTGGAAAAAGATCCACAGGATAAAGACGATTCCTGGTTTCCGTCACGTTAATAGTATCATGCCGATGGCAACTTAAGACTCAAAATATATTCAAATTAACTTGATTATGTTGGACGAAGATTCTTAGAAAATGTATATTTAAAACTGGCAGATTGTCATAGTATTGTTACTTTGACACCATGAAAGTCTTAACCAACTTATACTGACTTATATTACGTCAACAAGCATGTATAATCAGGAAGGTAACACATTGTGTATGCATTAAATGTTTAATTTACGATTTTGTTTGAGCACTGTGCATGTCTAATTAGTTTAAAGATGTCAATTGTTCCCACTGTGTCTGGATATACGGTTAGGCCTGATACACTAATGTATTATACATTTCTGATGAGACAGTTTTAGTTCCATACAATAATCAAGTAAGTATGTTGCATTATTCGTGTTTTCAAGAAAACATATACATAGGCAGAGCCTATATAAAAACGCTAAACAATTAACCGCGCTATCAAATCCTTTAAGAGACTTTTGAGAGACTATACAAATCGTTCCACTGAACAATCGTTCTATCAGACAGGACAGTCACTGTTATTAATTTCTTATCACTATAAAATCTGGAAACGTTCGATATTCAAACTAAATACCGACCGTGAATGGTAAGTTTCTTGCAAACAAGTAAATAACGGTCCTTGCTGATTGTCATGTATATATATATATATAGCTGATATGGTGGTATTTGAATATAAAAATAAAATCCTGTCGATTACATTGAATTTCCTTCTTTTAAATTACATTATAGATGTAACAGAGCCATCCTTAAAAAATATTTGTTTGGGGGTAACCCAACCAAGAGAATTTTTAGTGGGTAGGTAGGTAGAAAACATTATTTTACAATTTTATTTTTTTACCACGAATCCAAAATACCTGTCAAAATGCTATATATTTTTTATTGAAATAATCTTTTTACAAACAAACTTGGGTAGGGCCATTTATGGTGAATCGTTAGCGCAACGCCAAACAAACTATTCTTATGGTTGGCTTGGTGAAAACATATACGGATCCCTATAGATTCATTATACAGTGGCCTACTGTATACTGTTTATATCATTGGATGTGATGTGATTTTTACTTGTATTTCAACACATCATGTCATTTACATATTAATGCCTTCTATCAATATCTCATTGCACATCCTTTCACGGATATCTCTAGATTTAGATTATAGCATTTTAACTTGACATAACAGGCCCACTTATATCTAGAATAAAGCATTCAAAACTTTCAGATGCTTCAGAAAAATTGGATAAAATAACTAGATCATTTTAATGATTACCTGTCAACATAGAAGTTATACACGATTATGTGAATACTCATCTTAGCCTTGGTTCTTGGTTAGTTATAACAGATCAACGTGGTTGTCATAGGAGTCATGTTTTATTGGAATTTCATGTTAAGAGAGATGGAGATAGAGGGAGTTACATTTTGTCGATGTTGTCTATTCAAAGCTTTAGGTTTGTCATGAGCCATCGTAAAAATATTTTGTATGCGGTAACACTACCTACTGAACGAAAAAGGTCCATACCAACATCTTTTTTGGTGTGTTTTTTAGATATAACAACCTACTCACCAAAAAAAGAACCAATCCACCTCATTTTTGGCATCTTGGATGAATTTAAAAAAAACTTACTTACCAAAAAGGCCCCTCCCAACTCTTTTTGGTCTCTTGTATAAAGTTGTTTTAATTTTTTTTCTAATAAAAAATAGCATTCCGACTTGTATTTGGATTCAATATAAAAAATATTGTTAAAAAATGTGTCCTATGGCCCTATAGGATGGCCCTATATCCTATGTATAACTACAACCATAATATAATTTAAAACATGATATTAGTCCGACCAATAACTAGAAAACGATTGGGCCTGAGGTCCTGAGACTTGGTTAGGAGATTGTTCATTATATGTAGATGACCCCTATTGATTTTGGGGTCAGTAGGTCACAATTACTCTCAGTGGTACATCCTTGTCAGATCCATGGCAGGAAATTACTACCCAGATGGCGCTTAGGGGGCATCCGTGTTTTACAAACACCTCTTGTTTTAAGGTGAAGTGCAACCTCTCCAGAGCGACCCTACATTGAGCAACAACCTCCCTTTTACAACATAATACTTTTTCCAATTGCACGATTAACTACTATTTATTTTACCTATCTAGAGCAACAACCTTTCAACAACAACATAATTTTGCTACTCCCAAAGGATGTTGCTTTGGAGAGGTTGCCCTGTTTAATCTTTGTTCATTTCTCATTACCACATTATACTTCAACCCGTGTTTCGATATTTATCAGATTTTGGGGATTCCCCTGGAGTAATTTTCATCGAAGCTATATCGGGATGGAAAATTGCTATTGTAATTTATTGTATTATGTATAGTAATTTCAACCCGACTGTGACTCGGAAGAAAGATACATATTTAGACAATATAATGCATTTATTATTTGCCAAATAGTTGCCTCTGAGATTGAAAAGCAGCATTATGAGCCTGATTTCCATTCTAAATCTAAAAGTTATCTTATTTTGAGTGTATTCATTACTTTTCCCATGTACGGGTAATAATGTTTTTATATCGTCATTTGTATGAACAAATAATACACCCCATAAAAGCATGTTACAATAATAGGCCTGTCCCTGTTTTTATTTGATTTTCTCCCTAAAGTTTATCACCTTCTTAGCATGTATCAGCAAATTTTCTGAATATGTCATTTCTAGTTTTGGGTACATCTAAAGGACATGCAGCGATTTTAACATTCTCTTTGTCGTTTGAATTGAATATTATACAATATTACAAACATCATCGCCAATATACGAGTAAAAAACCCGGAGGCGTTTGATGCGAGACAGGATGTATAAAAACTATTGTACAGGGAGCGAAATAAATATTTCATATTTATAGTGTAAACTATTATTATGTTATAACTTATAGGATTAATAGCCAAGAACTCAAACAAACAGTAAAAATGTCTATGTATTTTAAGGCCTAAAATGGTTGCAGGTTCATTATAAATATATATACATGTACAGGGTTTACGACTTTCGAAATGACGGTTTCCGAAACAAGTAAGTTTAACATAGCATAACTATAAAAAAAACTCTCTTATTTCAAATAACTGGCGTCTACAGATAGCTAAGACATTATACTTCACAAAAGGTATAATTAAGCGCTTTGTCCATTTTAAAACAATTTAGCAGAATTGCATCAATTTCTTTAAGTGGCACGCGTTCTCAAATCACCAAAATCAACGTTATTAATTACACTCTAAAAAGCAAGGAACAAGAATGACAACGTATGCTATCCATAAATATCTCTAAAATGCACTAATCCAGCGCAAAAGAATAATCGAGGCATGTTCTACTCACGTACAATTTACAAAAACGCTGTATTGGCTGACACTTGAAACTTTCCATGTATCTTTAACATTAACGAGATAGATAGCACCAGTTTTTAACTTCACCTATGAAACAAAGCTTTAAGTTAATAAGTACTGGCAAAGTAAAGCATAGAGCAGAAAATAAAAATCATTGTGCAATGTTACCAATCATGTCGTTCATAATACTGACTGTTCAACACTTGTATTGTCGAAGAGCTGGATCGGCGGTCTAGTAGTTACACACTGCACTATCTGTCGAAAGATGGTGGGTTCGTAGCTCCGCCTTCTGATATTTTAGGGGACGCTTTTCTGTGTCCCCATTCTATCAACTGAGCCAAGTACTTTGCTGAGAAAACCACAGGAAATTGGCGAGGTGTGCATCGGTGTTTTACAACAGGCACCATAGTGAACGAGGAAAAACTATTCGACATAAGAGTTGGAATATAAATGCCCGGTTCTTCGGAATCTGTGCTCCCTTTCTTATAGGCTACTTTGAAATAAGCGTCGCTGTCGAATGGACCGTGAAACAAAAGATAAATTTGTTTTGTCGAGTTCTAAAAAGTATAGATATATAACCGAGTGGGCAATCTATTTTAATCTTACACAACGAACTAGATTAATATGGTGTCAACAAAGTAACAGTACTCGAATACCACTTCATAAATCACGTGATAATGGCGCCTCACTGACGTCATCGGTTTAACACGTTTGATCTAATTACGTCTAAAGATCAAGACATTAGTTTCATTCTAATTACAC
The DNA here is from genome assembly GCA_964023205.1 of Lutraria lutraria. Lineage (NCBI taxonomy): Eukaryota > Metazoa > Mollusca > Bivalvia > Venerida > Mactridae > Lutraria > Lutraria lutraria. The sequence goes on from OZ026838.1 coordinate 12,277,194, forward strand.
ATCTCGTGGAAGGGAAATAACTCAATGCTTTCGTAGAATCTCCTAAGTACAATGCAATGCGTTAATTATATGAACACCAAAATGATAAATGTCAATTGCTCGATTGGGTAGAGAATATTTCTCGACTTCTGTTGTCGGGTTTCTTTTGATTGCGAATCGTTGCCATTAACTTGATGGTTGTTTTATGTGTTTCAATTAATCCATTTGAACATAAAACATACTTGAGTTTTCAGAACTACGTTTGTTGACATTGCTCAGCGTAATGTTGGTCAATCTGATGTTTCTATGGTTTCTTAAAACAAAAGATTGACATTAATAAAATTAATCTACGAACTATTTTTGGAAACTGAATAATAGTTCAGCTTTCCATAGCCGTCACTTGCTAAGCGCGCATGTATTTTGATGCGGACCGAAGAACTACTTTTTTCTGAATCCGCCTTGCAATTGTTATACTAATTCCCGTTCCATGTTACAGTGCAAGTCTATGTAAAGCTAATTTAGAAAGCATTCCTTTTAATCTTTGTATTTTATATGAGAAGTCGATGCATACAATTAGCATTGAGCTTTTTTGAAGGACAGCGCAAACTAATTGAAAGTAATTGTTGAAAATCTAAAAGAAATTATAGTGCTTGCAATTACTATATTACTAATTGATTCACACTGTGACTGAAGATGCATTTTACGTCGTTTTTTCGTTTTCTTTTTCTGACAGAAATGGACCCTTGCTGCCGTAATTTAACGAACTGATATGAACCCAAATAAATTTACACATGCTTCAATTATTTATGTAACAACGCAACGTAAATAAAATCTCATTCTCGTCTATTAGTAAAAGATGCAAACTTTACTCTTATTTTTGTAAGCAACTCTATAGATTTTTGTAAGAGTTTCTGGATAGAGTGAGTTTTAAGTGCACTCCATGTAGCACAAAGCAATAAAGTTGAACAATTAACGTGGTGCAAATACATGCCAAAATTAGTAATTGACATGGCAATGTACCAGCTAGCTGCTACTCAATTTTACCCGTATTTAAAAAAATTAAAATACCATTTTTATATTTTCAATTAGTTTAGCGTTTTGTTCTAGTTAAAGCCTTTATTACAGTTATATTTTAGTTATGCTATTGTGTTTTTACTTTTTTGCTTTTGTGTTTGAAAGATCTTAGTCATTTATTTTTCAATTTGTGATATCATCCATTTTGTTAGTTTTCGCGATGTGTTGTTACCACTGAACTCATGTGTGGGGGCAATGATTTGGATTTTTTGCAGCTTATTTAAATTACAAAGTTTTATATCACAAAATAAGATCATCTATCATAATTAGTCGAACCGTGTGTCTTTATCTTGATCAATGGCTTTTTTCTTTATAACTAATATCATTATTTTATAATATTTTGTATGACGAAGTTATTTTGAGTGAAAGTAGGCTTTTTGCAGTTGCTTTCCTTACCGCAGCTGCCAATTCCAATGCATGAAAAACGTAATAACATACAATACGCATTTTTTCTGCGAGTACTTGAATAATTGCGGATATATCGCTCGTCTGACGCACTAATCAATAGTCTTTTCCCGTCGACACAGCACCATTTTTATACAATTTAGCTATTACTTAATGGTTATTTCTGGGAGCTAACTGGACAACATATAGCAAATTATTGTCTGCACGAGAAAAGAAACAAATGATATTGCCGATATATGTATAGATTATGAATAGTGTAACTCTGATATGATGAGAGGTGTAAGAAGTTTATTCCCAAAGCTTGAGTAAATTACAGTTGTTCGTGTCTGGCTCATAGAGAATAATTCTTTATAGTTCTAAATATTATATGTGTTTTTGTTGGTTATTTCATATTTTTTGGCTCATACTGAGAGAGTAACACGTAAGTCCAGACTTGGAACACCGTTCAGCGATACACAGCGAGCATAACGATAGTAACGATGTCTTATTATAATTACCTCTTATTTATGGACCAGTTTTCAATATTTCACAATAGTATTAATAAGAAAATGAAATATCTATATTATTTCATACTTGATATAATGCTAATATTATTATGTTGATAGTTAAATAAATATAATATATGCTAATATTATTATGTTGATAGTTAAATAAATATAATGCTAATATTATTATGTTGATAGTTAAATAAATATAATATATGCTAATATTATTATGTTGATAGTTAAATAAATATAATGCTAATATTATTATGTTGATAGTTAAAAAAATATAATATATGCTAATATTATTATGTTGATAGTTAAATAAATATAATGCTAATATTATTATGTTGATAGTTAAATAAATATAATATATGCTAATATTATTATGTTGATAGTTAAATAAATATAATATAATGCTAATATTATTATGTTGATAGTTAAATAAATATAATATATGCTAATATTATTATGTTGATAGTTAAATAAATATAATGCTAATATTATTATGTTGATAGTTAAATAAATATAATGCTAATATTATTATGTTGATAGTTAAATAAATATAATATATGCTAATATTATTATGTTGATAGTTAAATAAATATAATGCTAATATTATTATGTTGATAGTTAAATAAATATAATATATGCTAATATTATTATGTTGATAGTTAAATAAATATAATGCTAATATTATTATGTTGATAGTTAAATAAATATAATGCTAATATTGTCATGTTGATAGTTAAATAAATATAATGCTAATATTATTATGTTGATAGTTAAATAAATATAATGCTAATATTGTCATGTTGATAGTTAAATAAATATAATGCTAATATTATTATGTTGATAGTTAAATAAATATAATGCTAATATTGTCATGTTGATAGTTAAATAAATATAATATATGCTAATATTATTATGTTGATAGTTAAATAAATATAATGCTAATATTGTCATGTTGATAGTTAAATAAATATAATGCTAATATTATTATGTTGATAGTTAAATAAATATAATGCTAATATTGTCATGTTGATAGTTAAATAAATATAATGCTAATATTATTATGTTGATAGTTAAATAAATATAATGCTAATATTGTCATGTTGATAGTTAAATAAATATAATGCTAATATTATTATGTTGATAGTTAAATAAATATAATGCTAATATTATTATGTTGATAGTTAAATAAATATAATGCTAATATTATTATGTTGATAGTTAAATAAATACAGTTGAATCTCGTTATCTCAAATTCCTAGGGACCGTGGAAATTAGTTTGAGATAACCGAAATTTGAGATAAACAGATATTGTATAATCATACAGTACAAGTTTTAAAGTATTTGTGTGTATACCCTTCATATAAATATTACGTACAATTCATGTATGATTACGTTTTGCTTGAATAAAACATGTGCATACGTAGAGAAGAAACAAAATAATTATGTATCTATTCATAATAATTGATATCAACAATTAATGTCCCAACATAAGACGAAATTTGCTGTAAGAATTCGAAAATACGTGTCGTCTAGCTTTACATATTTTTGGACGTGACCACATTCCGTACATAATGTAAGATGAAGGCGTTTTTGCAACATCGATCACACTTTCGGAAATAATTATTTTTATCAAGCTAAGATCATTTTACTAAGATTGGAGTCCAACACTATCATAGGTGGCAAGTAATCATACTCGATTTTCAAGCTAAACCTACAAGTATCCTAGTATTCGGATACTCACTGCAGCCGATGTTATACGTGATGTGTGTTTGTTTACCTTACCTTCCATAATTTTAATTTAGTCAAATACCAGGTATGATAATCATGCTACACTACACTTGTGCTTTCTGTTTGTCACGCGATTATAAATCTCCTGGAGCCTTTAAATTGCTCAATTAGCAAAATGTCATGATATAGGTGTGAAAGCGTCCATTGTTCGCCGATTAGCTCCAACTTTGAGATAAACAACTCAAACTACATGCTAATTAGAGTCAGGGGGACAAAAAAATTAGTTTGACATAAACGAAATTTGGAGATAAGTGAATTGGAGGTAAGCGGATTAATTTCATATAGAGAAAGAGCAAAAAAATCGGGACCCAAAGAAACAGTTTGACATAACCGAAATTTTGATATAAGCGAGTTTGACATAACGAGATTCAACTGTATAATATATGCTAATATTATTATGTTGATAGTTAAATAAATATAATATATGCTAATATTATTATGTTGATAGTTAAATAAATATAATGCTAATATTATCATGTTGATAGTTAAATAAATATAATGCTAATATTATCATGTTGATAGTTAAATAGATATAATATATGCTAACATTATTCTACTGTGTCGTATAACAATTAAATTACTAATCGACGGAACACTAAATATCGGCCTAAAAGAATTTCAAGAAAACTAGAAAACTTTGTTCCGTAGCTGCAGCTCTATATCAATACGATGTGGACCCCTCAAATAAACTTGAAGAATCGGATTTGACGAGATGACAGTACTATCATCAAAATTATAGATTTTTGTCAAATCATTTATGATTTCAATTTGAGCTGCGTTTTAGCGTAAACTCGTATCCAACCATTATAATCTTGCTGAATCCAATAACATGGTTTAGTTTACACTTGATTACTGTAAGTATGTTTTAGCTCACCATATTACGTAGTACAGAATGTTTTATCTCAATGATACATCGAACAAGTTCGAACCTGGGTTATTTGGAATAAAAAATAAGGTCAATTGGTCAAATCAAATAAAAATCTTGTTAACACTAGAGATCACAGTTTTTGATTTCATCTTTGCCACACATTGTTAGAATATAGTCTTAATGATATCTTGGACAAGTTCGAACCTGAGTCATCTGGGGCAGAACAAATAAGTCACCAGGTCAAATCACACGTAAACCTTGTTAGCGCTGTAGAGACGACATTTTTTACCAAATATTGACACATGTTGCTTAGAATATCTATCTAGATGATTTGTAGGTCTCCCAGTTAAACATTTAAGTTGCAATGATATGAAAGAAGTTGCAGTCTTTACTCAGGTGAGCGAGTAAAGTGCCATCAATGGCTATCTTGTTTATGAATAACCTCATTTTATTGCGAGAATTTCCATATTATAAATTACACCATCATTTACTTGTTTTACTCCGATGAATATACAACATATTCTCCTAGGTTTACTCAGATGAATTTATTCCAACATTTCGACATTTATTGCTCGGAAGAAATCGAAACTCACTCAGAACCGTTGTTTAAGCGGAGTCATTGGTAAACAATAAGGAATTTGGATGTAAAATTCAATCAAGAGTAATGGAAGAATTATATCCTATAGTAGAGACAATCATTAAACTTAGTTTATGTTCTTCCTAGCACCAAATCAATTAATATTTAAACACAATTACCGGAATATTTTGGAAGAGAAAATTTGTGTTTTTAGGGGAAACTTTGGTATAAGAGTTTAGAGAAGATTAAATGATTTAGGAATGAGAGCAAATGAAAGTAGTAAACATCTCTCGTTCTCTCTGATGAAATACTATAAAAGAGCAGATTTTCAATCGGAAACAATTTCATTGCAGCAACATAAATTTTAAGTGTTCTATCAAAATAGTATGTAAGTATCTACACGGATGTGAAAAACGTATTAAGTTCTATAGACGGATTACGTGAGTGAAATGGCATGTACATTAGAATTATAGAACATCAGATATCAGTTTTTACCAAGATTCTTTTTCCGGTTTAATTGAATGAAACTTATTTATCAATACATATACAGTACATTCTCTCCAAAACAACACTATTTGTGAGTAGCAAAGTTATTGTTTTTGAAAGGCTAAATTAATAGTTAAATCGTGCAGTCGGACAAAACAAAATCATGCTGTTGTAGAAGTGTCGCTCAGGTGTGGTTGTATTGTATATATATATTATACTTAGTAAATTATGTTATATTCTCTCTAGTGTACTGACTATAACTTTTCATACGACTTGTTAATCATAATTCTTATGATATTAGTAATTGTAACTACAATGTCACGAAAAAACACATGCCTCCCCCAAGTTCCGACCTATCGGCACCTAGATTATTGATTAAGCGCTCTATTACCTGAACCGCAAAGGGCTTTCGCACAATTGGTAATCGTAAATATTTGCAATCGTACATTTTACTTACCATCACTCACCACTCTGTGCCGTCTGTTGTTTGAGGCGTCTGCAATGGTCCTCCACCTGGTCCTTTCCCTTTCGGTCGGTCTCTGGGGTGTCCATCTGAGAGCAACCCTAGGCAGCTAATCGAGGAGGAGACATGCGTAGAACGTGACCAAGCCATCGCAAGCGTCTTGTTTAGATGGTCTGCGATATAGTTACCATAACTGATCAACTTATATCTGGTATAAATCCACATTTTTAAACGTCCCATTGGTTTGGTTACCTTTTGTCCTAATAATGTTGTAGAGCTTCATTTGTTGGTGTCACATCACCTCAACTCACTGCTTTTTTCCTTGGAAATAAAACATTGAAGGCTTTTGTGACAGCCTGGGTTGTAATATATGTACGAATGTACCAATGATTACTTTCTCCAATTCTATTACGTTTATAAATACCTTTGTAATCCTCGGGAGCATGACATTGATTCGAATAGATGCGAAACAGTTAAACCTGTGTGAGCGGCCACCTCCAAATAAAGCCCTTCCGCTGAATAAAGGCCATCCTTTTAATAACCTTCATTGATTATTCAGAACAAAATTAACCCCCCGAAAAAAGGTCACCTGTCATTAAAAGCCACATTTTGTCTTTCTCAAGGATGACCTTTTATACAGGTTTGAGTGTACTTCTAAGTAGCTTATACGTACTTACAGTAATGCAATCAACCGGTTATTGTTACTAATCAGTAATCACAAAGTACTAAACAAGATGTAATTACATGGTGGCAATTAGCTTAAATAACGTAATTTATTTCTATTCACAGCTTTGTATTTTAAAAATCAATATTCAACAACAGACGTGCCTGGAAGTGAATGTGATTTGTTCACAAATATACTTTTAAATTATGATTGCAATATAACTAACGAAAGCTATGTATTAATGGAACGCGTGTGCTGGGTGTTATATGTATGAGATTATATGCTTATTGTAAATGATTTATTTTACAACAAAGAAATGGATATGCCCAGGTAAGTCAACTCATTTCAACTATTGTTTGGACTGAAAATAAAACAAATGTTTGTTTAATGTGCTCCGGCCTACTCATGAAAATCCTAGCACATAAATTCTTTTCGGCATTTTTTCTTGTTGTTATAGTAAAAAGTCCTAACTATTTACCCAGTGCTAAACTTCTGGATTGGAGCACTCCAAACAAACTTATTTCTATTTTCAGCTTTGTATATTGTAGAAGGGTAAGTCTAAGCCGGTTAAAGTTTTTTGTTTGTTTGTTGAGGTTTGGTATTTTAATAACGTTCTATGAACATTGGTGTGTGTTGAGATGACTACATTGTCTTAGTGGTAAGACGTGACTTTCAAGAAATTTGTTAACTTTATATTGTACAGCACATAAAAGGCAGAGAATTGCTCATTGCAAAGGATACAATCAATCATTAATCCATTTCAAGCATGGGTTATCTTATGTAACCAGCTATTCTAAGTACAATACAACCCACAAGAAAGACACTCGCTTGAGCAACAACCTCCCTTCAAAAAACGTCATAATTTCCCCCACTGCATGATTTAACTATTAATTTAACGTCTCTAGAGCAACAGCCTCTCAACACCTACATAATTTTGCTACACCCTAAGGGTGTTGCCTAGGGGAGGTTGCACTGTAAATATTTGATACACTATATTGCGTGTCGAGTATTCAAATTACAACGAATATGTTTTGTCCCGTATCGCCGTTTGATGACGTTTTATTGCCTTATTTATGCAAGTACTAATACGGGTGAATAATAATATTGTCCTCACATTGATGTTCCATTATTTTGGAGAAGCCCAACACTGTCGCAGACTTTATAAACAGATGTTTGCTTATTATACCACGTGACTTGTGCTGCTGTCTGTATCCCCCGTCACAGATATGAAGACATTTATTATGTGTTATTGTTACCACAGAAAAAGTAGACAATTACTTTCCAGCCTATTGGTGATATTCACGCATTGACAGTCTCAAGCAAATGATAAATTGCCTTGACATTTGACAAATTCGCACGATCACATATTCACTAAATGTCGTGCCAGTCACACCGAAGCAACCAGGCAATAAAGTGCCGCTTATAATACGCAGCATTTTATACAAAATTTAAGCATAAGTGTCAATACTCAATTTCGTCCTGTGTTGAATGCGAACATGAAGAAAATGAAACTGTTTCAATTAAATATGCTTGAGAGTTAACTTCTTACATCTTTTATCTGTTGTTTATTGGTCCATACGACAGCTACGGCCATTCCAGAACCTACCCAAAGAGAGGGGAGATAATATACCAGATGAGCTGGTTCTTGATTTATTATAGTGCCCGGTGCCCGGGGTTGTGGCACTGAACTTTTATAAATATATTATGAATAAGAAAGCCCACCCGCTTAGCTCAGTGGTTAGAGCATTGGTTAATTAAAAGGTCTTGCTCACATTGTCCCTGACCATATTACAAAACGGAAGAGATTGTCCCTCACCTTTGAATTACGTGTGGTAGCTTGGCAGTACTGTAGCGGATAGAATGTGATTAGTACTGGTTAAGGCCAAAACGAAGTACAGGGAAACTGGTTAGGATAACTGTCAGCCATAATACAACTGAAATAATGTTGAAAATGGCGTTAAATCCAAAGAAATAAATAAATAAGAAAGAGAAAATGTTTAATGCAATTACTAGAACCAGCTTACAGCAACCAGACTATGTAAAATGGATTCATACATAACACTACGGAGAGAGGTAGAATATAAAATATAAGTGATGCTTACCGCCTTTGTGTTTACAGATAGTGAACGGAAAGGTGCGATTTATTGAATATGGCATTCTATTCCGTATAGAAGTAGTCCATTTATAGTATTGTAAATTCGGTTGTACTAGAAAGATATGGTCGAAGTACCGGTCATCGAACCTTCTAGCAATCAATAAGACCCGTACGTTGTAATGAATAGATTCTTTTTTGTACTGGACATGATATTCATGCAAACAGATGGAGTATCTAAACTAAAATATTACTATGAAAAATTATTGAAATCCATCAATACAAATTTACGTGAATTCAAACTCATTTGCAAAACTTTTAACACTTCGACCGTCATGTCTGATGAACATAAGTGCCCATGTATCGAATATTTGCACAATTGCAATGCAATTCAGTATTATCTATGCAACTGGTCATAGCCTCTTCTATAAACAGGACAAAAGTGAACATAAATCGATGACGTCATGCGCTGAGCTGGTCATACGTAAACAAATAATGGGTACACGATGTAATGTTCCAACATTATGTATAAGATAACCAATGACATCATTTTACCATATTCATTTTAATATTATGAGTTTAATATAAAGTTAAATTACGGACTTCAGATAAAGTACAATTATTTTCATGAATATTTATACCCCCACTATAAATCAGTGAGGGCTTTATAGGAGTCACTTTGTCTGTCTGTCGGTCTGTCCCGACACTTGTCCGGGCTGTAACTTTGTCATTCATCGGATGAATTAAAAAAATGTTACCCACCATTAGACGATGTGTCGCGCACACTTACCATGGCTGCAACTCCATTTTCAGGGTCAGACTTAGAGTTGAGTTCAAAGGTAATAATTTCGGTCTTTTTGGCCTGTCCGGTCTGTGACTTCGTAATTCATTGGAGGATTTTGTAATAACTTACATGAAATGTGAACCATCATTGGACAATGTGTTGCGCACAAGTCCCATGGATGTAGCTCCAAGGGTCAAGGTCACAAAGTTCGAAGATCATCATTTTGGTCTTTCTGGCTTGTCAAATCTGTAACTTCATCATTCACTGGAGGATTTTAAAAGAATTTCCAACAAATGTTAACCATCTTTAGACGATGTGTCGGATGTAACCCCCATGGCTGCAGCTTAAATGCCAATGTCGCACTTAGAGGTTAAAGGTAAAAAATTGTATTTTATTTTGTGTCCGCTCAGTAACTATGTCAAACAACGATGGATTTCGGAAATACTTGGCAGAAATGCTCACCAACATATGATTGAGTATTATGCACAAGACCAAGGGCAAAACTGCCCCTCAGAGGAAACCAAGATTGCATCTTTTTGAAAGTAATAACGAATAACAATTTTGAAAAATATTTATTCCTCAGATTTTGAACATTCTGTGTCAAAGCGATGTGTGGGGATATTCATCACCTTTAGTGATAGCTCTAGTTTTGTTAGTCATGCTCCAAATTCTCAGTATCTCCGGATACTTAATAAAGAGTGTTTCGTATTAGATATCCATGTTCGCCCTGATGAAACAATATCTGACAACATCTAGCTATTGATTCCCTGAAGACTCATTCTCTAAATGTATTTACTACATTACCACCTAGAGATCTAAATTTCCTTCCCAGCGCTGACCAACTTTGTTTCATCGACCTGAACTTGTGGTTCAACCCGTCCAATCATTGCTTGTCTTTCTACACACCATTACTGTTAGTGTATTGAGTAGATGAATGGATAATTATACTAATTTTTATCCTTTTTTATTTCTGAAGCATTAGGTATACATGAACTAGAAACGTACAACGTTAGTTAATTTATGGTATTTAATACTATGCAAAACTTTGCTGTAAAGAATGCTCGGCCATATTAAAGTTATTTTCCTGTGTTTTTTTGTGAGTACGTTGAAAAGTCCCAAGGTGATGTATCTGGTTGATATCTGAGAGATATGTTGTTTATTGTAACATTGCCGACGAAAACAATAGTTCTACACAATGTATAATGTCTATTGGTGTTTTGTTTACTAGTTTCTAAATTTTGAGAATAGAGCAATATAATTGTTAAATTTGTGTCCAAACAGAGGAGATGGAACAAAACGTTAGGCGAGATCTACGTCAATGACGTCATGATTCATATGTTCTTGTCACGAACATGTAGAGCAAGGCGAGACGAACACGGTGATATATAAATCTCATTTTTGAAATGAATTGAGATAGAGCATTATAAGAATCAGGCGACAAAGTGTATTTAGGTAACTTGAACAGGTACACCTTTACAAAGGTGATTCATTTGCAAACAATGCAGTAACCAGTCGTGGAAAATGTTCGAAATTGATTTTGAACCTGTTCATGATTCAAAGAACAACGAAACGAAACTAATAAAGTTACTAGTCCTACTTAGAACAAGCAGAACCGAACGAGTTCTTTTGTTCCCGTTATCATACCAGTATACAAGTTGATTAAATTATAGATATAAATTAAGACAACCTGCCCACTACCTCGGATGTCAACGTTAAAGCTGACCTTGTTACATTATTTAAACAAACTCAAAATATATGTTATTACTTTCGGACATTGATTGGCTTGAGATCAAATACTTTAAAGGGGCATACCCTACAACTGATAAACATTCTGTGAAAGTGTAAAAATGTGCTAGATGTATATGTAAAACAATACATAATGGATAATTGCAAGAAGAACTTGGGTCATAAAATGACTAGTTTAGGTACTAGCAGCAAAAATCATAGCTATGAATAATAAATCACTTCCACCTAAAAATTGTACAACAAATTCCAAAGAGTATCCGATCTTTTATGGATACTAATATTTATGTGATTTTATTTTTAATTGGATGAATTTTTGGCTGAAACTTTCTTTGTCGGCTTTTTTCTTTACAAGCTTCTAATTTATCATCATTTTGTCTTGATTCTAGATGCACCAAGTTGTAGGGTATGCCCCTTTAAATTAAAGACATTTGCTACAGTTTTCAGTTTTTTTCACATAGACATATGAAAGAGTTCCCTATATGTCTATGTGCAAAAAAACTGGAAGCTGAAGCAACGTCCTTAATAAACAATCTCTGGAATATGTATGTATATCCTGGTGACAAGCGTGTGATAATGTGATTATATAATGTACGAGCCACTTAGAAATGTAAGCATTAATATAAAGTGGTATATAACAAGATACAGTTAATATCCGTTCTTTCAATTATGGTTTAAGTTTATATTAATTAACGTATTGGTTAAGTCATAATTATTACGTAATTTTGATGCGTTATTTACAAGACTTCACATTTATTCAGTATTTCAGAATATCCCCTTTTCGCTGGATAATCATTTATGTAGAACTTTTATGGGTGTAAATACAAATTATATATATCTAACCACTTAAAATAGACTAAGAAGTCATAAAAAGCACCATGTTTAAAATTGCATTTTGGTTATAAATGTTTGTTAGTAATCACAACAAATGAATAATGCACGATAGTTATCAAAACGTAATATAATTGAAGAAATTACACGTATTTGTTTTATATAGATAAACGATTTTGTTGAAATAACATATGATTCACACCTACTCGGTTCATGTCAGACAATAAGTTATAATTGTCCTGGTAATCAAGTCATAATGTAAATAGATTTAGTGGGTCATGAAACGTCATTGTATGGAATGATTTAATTGAAAACTTACAGGGTCTAATAGATTTATAATGCGGAGTGTCTTCTGAAATGACAGAGTAATTATTTTCTTGAATCTTATTTAATGGGTTAAATTTCAACTCTTCACAAACACAGGAATTAATAAAATAAATCTACTCGAAGCAAGGATACACTATTAAATGAAGTGAGTTTTTTTAAAATTATGAATATTCACTACAACTTGTCCAGAGCACCCTTTTCTTGAGCAACAACCTCTCTTCAACTACAGCATGATTTTCCCCACTTCACGATTTATTTATTAATTAATCCCTTTAGAGCAACAACCTCTCTAAAACAACATAAATTTGCTACTCCCAAAGGGTGTTGCTTTAGAAGTTGCACTGTGCATTTAAACTTGAAATTATTGAAGAACACGCAACGAATTTGAGAATTATTTTAGAACTTCTGAAGAAACAATATTTCACAGCCAAGAATTCGCTGTCTGGAACATGCCTAGTATGGCTGTGAAGGTAGAGTTGGTGTTAGATTGGAACTACATACAAATAAAAACAAACCTATTGACATGTTTCAACTACAAGTGTAACATTAATTTTCATAAAAGCAGTTGAAATATCTACATTAAAAATGTGGAATCTTATTAAAAGTACTAATTTTTTTAATAATAATGATTCTTTGTTAACCTGTCATTTTAGTTTTTTTCCTAGAAAAATTCATTTTTGTCTAGTCAACGCCCCAAATCAATGTACTTTAAACGTGCTGCCAGTTGGTCTTGGAAATTTAAGAGAATTGTGTAACATATTCTATTTAAGTTACGGTTTCAAATTTTTTTTATCAATATCTTTATCATGACCCTCATCGTTGTAAACGTGTCTTGGTAGGGTCGTTGGTGGATTTCCATATTTGGTGTAATTTTCAATTTTAGACTTCCTGTAGTGCGTTTAACTTGTTTATTTGGACCTTTACTGTTGTATTTATTGTCTCCTTCCGTTAAACGTGTTCTCTGTATGACAAAAAAGGACATACTGTGCAACATTTCTAATTATTAGAATGATTGCTTACCATTGCTGATTATTGACAATTCACATTACATTTTCTTCCGACAAAATTGTCTTCTTCAAAATATAATTGCCATATAACCCACACAATTCGCCCCGCTTTACCAAAATAAGTCATCATTTCACTGTTAAATACTGGAATGTTTCATAAAATGCTTCAGTTTATTGAACTAATATAATGATAATGACAACAATACGCATAAGAACGAATTCTTATTATATACAAGATATTATACGATATTATTGATTGTAAACAAAACAATTTACACAGTTTCTGTTTGAATTACTTCTATTGTCTCTTCGGCTTTCATTGGGGTGAAGATTTTGATATATCATATTTGCTGCAGGTCAGGAAAAAGCACAATATCAACTTATTCATATTTCCTACTAGAATTTATTGTCGCATCAACAGGCAGGGCTGTATAGCGACATTTCAAGTCTCTCTAAGCAAGAGGAATATCACAAGCGTATATCTGAAAGTACCAACTGACCTTCTGAAAGCTGGCTAGCTGGACAGCTTACTAACATGTGACATTTTATCCCGATTAGGAACCAAAATCACAGCGGGATTGAACTATTGGTTACTATCCATAAGGCATGGAGGCCCCTATTTATTCATAATAGCAGTTTAATAAAAGCTCTGGACAAGCATGGGTCAGAGATAAGTAGTGTAGAAATGCTTCATGTACATTTAAAAACTCCTTCTAATTTGTTTTTTATCATGACCATGTATTTGTTAGGTAATTGATATGAAAGAAGGAACAAAACTTTCAAACCTTTTTATTTTGTGTGTGTGTGGGGGGGGGGGGGGGCTGTGATTATATGATAGCAATAAGGCAATATTAAACAGAATTGTGTAATAAAAACACCTTTAATAGTTTAACCTGACATGAAAGATCGTAATATGGCCAGTTCACACTAAATGCTGTAAATAATTCCTCTCGTTCGGAAACTGTTCATTTCGGCGACTAATATGCTAGTGGGATATTAAATAACTTCATTTCTAAAGACTATAAGTTCCCAATATAGAAATAGGGAAGGGGGGGGGGGGACTTTGACGGTTATTTGAAATTAGCTCTCATACCATCACTCCATTAGTTGGGTTTAACATCAAATAGTTTTGAAACCTATTTTTATCCATCTATCACACCAATAACATCATCCATTACACGGTCCAAATCAATTTTAAGGTTAGCCAATTCTTTTTTCATATGATCGTTTCGTTTCAATGTATTTATCCAAGATGAATAATCACTATTAAAACGTAGTTTGAATTCGTTACGGATAGTGTAATAAAAAATAAGAGATGACACCAGATATGTGCATTTGATCGATGTATATTTAATAACTTTCCCATTACAAATATGTATCATTATTTACTTTCATCTTTCAATTTTAAAAGTGCATCTGTTACTTCAGTTTTGACGCCAGTAGAATTACTTATTCAATACACACGATTTATTTCGAGAGAAAAAAGTATCATTACTTTTACCACCGCCTTTAATTGTGCGATTAAACTATTTTGGAACATTTCTAATTGTTTTAGTTTGAATTCACGCTGTGACTAAATCATTGTAAGCATCATTCTTAATTGCTTTCGGAAATTCAACTCCAATCTCATTTCGAGACTATAAATAGGGCATTAATCGTATCTGAAAGTAAATTTATATGAAAGTTAAGAAAAAGTACATAGTATCCACAGTCAGTTTTACTTATTACTCTTTGAACAATTCCTTACATTCATGAACATAACATGGCGTGTGCATACAGTCAATTGTAGCTCAGTTTTATTGTCTTAACATTTAAGCTTGAACCTTTTCTGACTGATATTGTTCAAACAGTGGTGAACCGAAATACATGTTCTCATTGGAATGAAATAATGACAATAATATTCTTTGTTTTGTTTTGTCTATGAAGTATGAAAAGAAATATAAAGTATCAAACCGAGGCAAAATATCGTGAGTTGTTTACTGCTGACGAAGGGTGTAAAATGGGCTTTTATTAGCACTACTTCAACATTCTTGGGAATGGTGTACATACTGTAAACCCATTGTTAGAAGCTATTTGCTGACCTGTCAACACATGGCTGAGTTGTATGCATAACAATAACACAGTACGAGAATGACAACTATTCTATATTTATGACCACACGAGATTCTTTGTACATATAACGAAATGTAAACATAACAACAATAGACATTTTTTTCTGTGATTGTGAAGCAAACATACATGACCACAATGCTCCCATCCAAACAAACATAAAACGCTCACAAAAACACAAACCAAACACAGATATCTTACATAAAATACAACCTTCCAAAATACGACCCCGCATGGTCTACGAAACTTGAACAAAAAGTGATACATTGTCTGCTGAAACTGGTAATAAAGCATAATCTTAACAACCACTTCTGTATCTGGAAGCATCTGTGTGTAATTGTACATACTTAGATAAACCTTTGTACAAGACGCATTTTATTATACATCATAGTTATTTTGGAACATTTTTTTGGTGTTTCACCTTTTTTGTTCTTAAGTTTATTTTTTTTTACACAAAAAAGTATAAATTAAAATACATGTAAATAACTTAATTATTTATCTTAATTTGTAATGACTGTTGGTGCTGCAAAGTAAGTTAGATACGATTAGAAAATGTTTATCCATTGGCTACATTTAAAACTGCCAGTTTCCCGCAGCTACGTAATAACACTGTTTGGATAAACTGGAGCATTTTAACAACCAGGTTGGTGAACATTTCTCAGCTGAAGCCCTCGTCACACCAGATAGTTACATTTATCACGAGACAAGAATAATTTGCGGTGAGAAGCAAAGAGCATAATTTTGGACATCTTAATTACCGGGCATAGGCGAAGGAAATAGTGGTAATGATGATAAATGAAAGAGGTGAAAAGGTCCATGGACCAATTCAAAGATCACAGGCTTAATTACGAATTACTTCACACAGAGACAGTCTTCTCAGAAAGTGAGAATTTTATCAGAATGATCAGATGCCGTTTTAGGAGATGTTTCTCTGACAACTACATACATCAGGGTGATACATAATTTTGCTATGGTGCTTTCTGTTTTTAACAATTGTTACAATTCGACATGTGAAAGCCCAATTAGCTTTTTGGATGTTAAAATAAGAGTAGGCCTTATTTTACTGACCTTCACTTGCGAAAAAAAAAATTCCGATTTTTCAGTCAAAAAGTACATATGGAAATCTCAATGATATATATACATGTATACATGTATATAAAAATAAGAAAAAGTATCTAACAACATTATTTACGAGATGTGGCTAAAGAAAGTTATTATATAAATATTGTAAAGCAAATTATATATTATATTCATTTCTTATATTTTATTATTATTTTATCTATTGTCTTACTAAACTTAAAAAGCTAATGGGCCTTAAGACAATAGTATCCTCTTGGATGTGTTGGCGGGTTTGTGTTGCTGTGAATTTCAACGTTGTATGTGGGGTTTGTGTGTCATGAAGGTTCAATCTTGGCTATGAAATCAATTTGGTAAAATGGATATTAATTAGTCAGCTCCTACTTAATTTCGATAGTATTGTTTACTTCCATTATTCAACCGTGACGAGTTGTACCTTAAAAAGGATATGTTTTACGAAACTTCACAAGAACATAGCAATGCTTTCCTGATACGGACTTTTATTTGACGTATTCTATGTTTTGTGTTACTAAGTTTACCATACCGCTATTTGGATTAGTATTTGTCTCGACAGTTGTAGCTTTCTAATTTAGCTTAGTTTTATTGAAACTCCACTGGTTTTAGCTGTTCCATCAATCCAGAGAAATGTTGTGGTATTTACAGACAGTACATGGGCAGTTTGCTATACTAGAACATTAAGGTCATTGATAAAACAGACACAGGGGGTAATTAAATCAGCATGTCTGGTGCCATAGATTTAATTGGACATTTGCCTCATGTCTAGAATACGAACACTATATGCAAGTAAACCTAGTAAATTAGAACTTCGTTTCAGCACTGGGAGTTTTAGTCAAGAACCCATATTTTTTACATTGCTTATTCATTGTTATTTGCATAACTTTTATCATTTCAGTTTCTGACAAATGACAAGCTATCCGTTCTAAAAATAAAATAACAAAAAACACCAAGTGACTAATTAATTTACAAAGTTCTTATATATTAGTAATAATTGTGAGTTCAGCCCTACAAATGGCGACCGGCTTTACACCTTGTTTCTTGAACAGACAACAATAAACAGCTGTGAGAATATTCCATCAGACGTCAAAATTCTGTGAAAACTTGAAATTGAGTTCACGCGAACGAAGTGCTGAATTTAGTGTTTTACTCGCCTTATTAGGGATGAGACTGTATAAATTTACACTAATTTAGACCAGTTTTAAATTTGTATTCATTGTTGAAATTTTAAGAAATTTTGGTGTCAACTGATTCTTTATTATCCATACAGAATGTATGTATGTACGCAATAAGATACTCGCTTCTATATTGTTTTTATAAAAGATTGTCTATATGTGTGCTATTGTTTATATGTCTTTTTTCTTTCTCCCTCACTATTTATTTGAAAGTGTACATACATGTATATCATTGTTTGAATCTAGGTTCAATTCTACGTAAACCACATCGGTAAATACTAAAATTACATTCTCATTACAGACCATATCTATAAGGCATATTTTGGCATGTACTTATAAGCGTATTACACAGATTGTGTTTTGCAATTCGGCACCGTACTGGTAAATTCAAAAGTTCGAATGCGTTCTAAAAATATTGTCCGAAAATCGCATTTTTTAAAACTTTTTTTCCCGAATTTATCATAGTTCGCTCCACATTTATAACAACAAATTTCTAACTTAATATTCTCCAAATCAGGTCGGCTCAGCGGTTCAAACTTTCGAATCGCAAACTGCGAAACCCTTACTGCTTTCCAATTTTGTGCAACCTATTGGAGACCTCTCGATATATAATGACATTGACAGACAATAGGTAAAATTATTTAATAGGAGAAATTCATTGGGGAAAAGTGAAAAGGAACATGGTTTCTGAACATTGGGATGCATAGTATTGTTGCTGAGTCTTGTATAGCTGAATTGAAAGAATATTTTATTCCCAAGACCATACTTTAAAATAGAGAGTCTACATTATTTTATAATTCCAATGAAATTATTTAGAATTGTCTAGATCCGAATATAAACGCATGCAAGCAAGACGCCAAGGTATTACATGTTTAGCGAATCGAGCATATTAAACCGTCCCAATGCGCAAATTTCGCGTAATACCGAACCAATGATGTATGTAGATAGACTCCAAACAGCATGTATACATCAATTACACGGATAAAACAATATTTGATAGTGTGATGAAATCCTTTGCGACGCGACGCCATACGAAAATATATTGTCTTCAAGAAGAATTACGAATAGAAGAAATGGTAACATTTATCAGGAGGCAAAATATATTTTGAAAACCGTACAATATTAGAGAGATTAATTACCAGGAAATGTTCATAGAATTGTGCTAATGATGATAAACGAACGAGGTGGCAATGTTTATGGCTAATTCAAATATATTGGTGTTCATCACGGATCCCTGAATGTATCAAATTGGTTTTATATTCGTGCGAATTTCCATCTAAGGATAATTGTAAGTTACATATGAGCCGACAAATTCAAATGGGCAATGTTTTCTGAGCAGTGTATTAAAGGCAAACAGTTCTCTGTTTAAGCTGTACAATCAAGCTCTCCCGATCTTTTTTCGCATTTGGCGTAAATTTGTCTTAATAATTCATTCTGTACATATTGAACTCTTTAGTGCATATGTACGAATACCAATTTGATACAAACGGACAATGTCACTGTACGTAAATGTTTATCTCTGCGACAAACAATGTAGCAATCTATCTCAAGACATAGAATACAACACAAGTCATTTGTCCCTACCTCTGATATATTTACTTTTAAAAAAAAAAGATGGCAGCATTAAAATGGGATAAGCGATGTATCCAAAACAAGTATCCAAAGAGCTCTGATTTATTAAGCTGTTTATTAAACCAATTTCCAGTTAATTGAGCCACTTGTATTAGTCTTAAAGCACAAGAATCCAGGGCTTTTCAATTTTTTAAATCTGAAAACGATTTTTATTTGATAGCTAGTATAATAGAAAAGCAAAGTTAAGGGTGTCCAGTGTTGTATTGCTGTATTTATTGACAACAATACTTGCTAAGTCCTCCCGATATGTACAAATATATATAAAGGTATTTAGGCCGCTGGTCCATGTGCATATAATACAACATCTATGTACTTTCATATATAACAACATAGGCATGTACTTGTGAAATACAAAGCTGACTCTTTGGCAAGACGAATAAATACAATGAATTTCAATGTTAGTGCACAGATGTATAGCATAGACAAATGCAGTTACAATGTATTTATAGAGTTGAAACGATAGTGAATTCTGCTACATAGGTCTGTGTTTCTAATAAAATATTCACAGCACTCGCTAATTACTGACTTATCCAAACGTTTGTGAACACAAGCAGCAAGCATACATCAAACAAAAACATTGATACTGTTTCCTCAACAGAACCAACTTTTAAACTTAATCTGAACTAACTGAAGTAACATGTCTTAGTTAAGGTGTAATTACCCTTATTCACGAGCATAAATTTCAGTTACGTTGCCTTTTAATCACTTACAGCAGGAGAAAACTACAGAAAAAAGAAACCACTTGATAATTACGTAGGATGATATATTTTAATTAAGAAGGTACTTAGTTTATTTACTCACACAATGAAAGCACCGTGTAAGGCAAGCCAACGTGTCATCATCCTCTTCTCCTGGTCTCTCGTAAATAGTTTCAACAATAAATCTTAGGACGTCCTCTGCCTCTCCAAGATTTGTAAATCCGGAAATAAATTACTTGTGTTTTGGATCTTAGAATCCTGCATTTCTGTTTCGATATTAAGCATAGACACTTAGTTTAGTTTACTTTTACAATTGAATTGCATCGAATAGGAGACCTCCGCCTACTTAATGAAAATGCTATCTCCGCAACACTTTGTCATGGTGTAAAAAACGCCTTTTTAAAAACATTTGGAGGTATTGACGGACAAGATGAGAAAAACGAAATATGCAATGACTTAGTCAGGAGTCCTTGAAAATTATAATACAACCAATCGCGGAAAAATGCTTCGAAAAGACTGGCAAGGTGACAAAAAAATGAAAAAAGAGTCAAAGGATGGCCACATTTAACTTAAACCATAAACGCACTTGACGAACAGCGAGCGCTATTTAAGAACCATTAAACCGCTTTATTATTATAACAATATATCTATGAATCCGCTACTTTCAGGCATTGATTAGTCGACCAAGCTGCGTCAGCGGATTGTTTTTAGAAAACTATTGTTAAATAATGTTGCCAAAATATTCTTGCTGAGGATTTCTCTTTAAATCTCTGACTTATATGGATACTGCATCATGTGTTACAACCAGAGTTGTTGATAGCTCGAGTGAAAAGATGCTTGATGAATAAATGGATTTTATTGTTTGGAATTATGGTACGAAAATGTATTTAGATTAACTTTAAAAAATGAACGATTTTTGTTTGATGCGTGATGAGAAGAGGTAATGTGCTTACTTTGTATGGAACAGTGGACGGAGTATTACACTTCTATAGTCTCATAGTCTAGAGCTATCTTCAACAAATATTGTAAAGAAACGTGTGACTATTGAAACAGTTTTATGTTCCTTTCGAAATTAATGTCGTGTTTATTCATTGCATCACGATAATTAATGATTAATAGATTTCTTGTTACATGCATCAACAGTATCATTGAGAATGCCTTTGTTTCGTAACAGTGTCATTTGGGAATTTTAGTAAGTCATTATTTCTTCTGTGAATATAAACGATTTGCTACTGTACCTAAACCGATAATACTTAGTTGCGAATTAAGTAATGTTTATATTTCTTTAGATTCTGCATTTGTTTTTGAACAGTTTATAGAGACGGCCTCCATCAGATCATTGTCTATGTCGAGATAATAGGTCCATAGTGTCTAATGCTCCTATATCAAAGACTACTTTCTCCGAAGATCGTTTATTATGATATAAATAATTATCCATTTACTGAGGGGAATCACCTTGTTATTTTGGTTCAGCATGCGATATGTCTAAGATGCATTTTTTCCATATTCGTATAGATATCAGAATATCAGAGTATAGATTATCAGTATGCTGAGATTCAGCCCCCTTTTTATCAAATTACTGATGTTGTGTATAAAATGAGAGAAAAAACATTACATGGTCATGTGTGAGCAATTAATACCGGCGATGTTAAGTTAGATAATCGCTAAATGCGTCAATGGTACATTGATAGAAAACAAAATGTTCATGTTATAAGTGTTGTGTTTACTGCATAATCTTATAATTAAGTAGAAAAAAACATTTTGTATAATTGTTGATAACGAAAAACGTGCGTACGTACGTATTCCTATATTGAATAAATAAACTGTTTAATAAGGCTGTTGCAAAAATATGCATTCACACTGTGACAAGATATTGAGTCGGAATTTGGGAATATCAATCGATATGTTAAAAAATGGAAATTTTAAGGTAGGATTTTGCTGTCTATGAAATTTCTAACAATGATCCGTTTTTAAACCATTCAATTTAAAATCCTTTGGATTGGTATACGAGTACGTCAATAGCTGATCGTCTGAATACTCGTCCTCATTTTAATTCATTAATTATACCGACTTACAAAGCTAACATATAAACTTCTTAATTGTAACTTAAGTGTTATCTACTTCGCCGAGATTGTAATACTGTGCAAGTACAAGTATACTTATTTGCATAAATCACTGACAAAAAAACGCACACTCTCTGAAAGATAAATTCGACGCAACTCGTGGTAAAATACTATGATGCATTTTGATGGTGACAAGAACAAGATTGTACAATTTACATATAGTATGTCTTTTCTGAATGAGGCTGACTATATTATGGTTTAGCCATGTCCCTGGTGTATACACATAGTTACTTGATACATGATTCGTTCTGAATAATTGTAATAGGTTATACTCATATTTAAGAAATTTCAATAACCAAATTAGTAAAGAAGTATAAGTAATTGTCAGTTGAATCTATAAATACAATGCTCATTGCTGTCATCATTTTATACGTACGAGCTTTTTGGACACATCTCGTATATCTAATAGTGAACATTGTAGTTCTTGGATGAACATAAACATGTCGTCGAATTTAAGATCATAACTATATAATCAAAAGCTTGCTGATTGGACTCATCATTACCTATATTAATACACCAACTAGTATCTACTCTTCATTCTTCTTTTAAGGCTTTTAACTGTTGAGTCGCGAAAACATGTTTCTTTTAGTCAATATGGCGTTTTTAAAATGTGGCGCTGTGATTCTGAATAGTTGAAGCCATCGCCCAGATCCTTATTTCTCTTATGAATACTTTATAGTTATCATATCAACTAGATTGGTCTATATACCGAATGAAATATGAAATCTAGACAAACTATGGCTTTCTCTCGCTGACCATCAGTTTGACAATAAGCTGCAAACAGTATTCTCCGCCATATGGAGTCCCGAATGCTTGCTGGCGAAGCCTTGAAACATCGCGTTGTTCCTTCTTGTTCATTACATAGCGATACTTTATTTTATGTTGGGATCGCTAAAGATTACATAGACATTCCCATGAACGACTTTTCTTCGTGAAGGTCTTGATTAGTGTCAGACTCGTGATTAAAATCCTTCTAGTCTTTCTTCAAAGGGATTCTTTCCACTGTGGTTGGCAGAGATTGAATTGAACAAACCTTTAACTGATGTTTCAGCTGTAGTATTTGATGTATGTTGGTTGAACTCAGTAAATAGCAAGTTTAAGTGGAAGACTAAGATCTGTGGCATGGTCTAATTTCTAATCATCGTTTTTCATGTTTCAATTTAGATGAATTACGTTAGTTTGTTACAGATCGGTATATAACCTGACCAAATTTGACATCTCGTGAATTAACGGTGAGTAGTGATTGCTTCTGTACACGAATTTGGAAATTTCTACTGATTTATGTTTAGCTGTACATGTAATTATACAGATGCCAAATACAGATGGAATCGTTTTTATCTTTTCGGAGTTTCAGCGTACGATTTAACGTTTAACACCCAGGTGGGGTGCTAAAGAGAGAAATTAATTTTGACACATTAGAGTCTTACGAGCTATGTTCTTGGTTAGGAAGCATCTAGGTTCATAAGATATGGACAGAGCTTGTGATAATTAGTACGCACAGACAGTAGTGTATTCAGAAGGTAGTTCGGATTCAGTCTCATCACTTACAAATTCGTCTCCAATGTAATCAAATAATTGGAAATTCAATTGGATGTTTATTTCATTATATTTTGATCTTTGTTGATATCCTCCAGGAATACGCTAGCAATAGTGGACACTATGTTATATTCATTTCTGTTCTGAGGATTATTACATGTATGTGTTTAGCTCCAGGTCCTTGACGCCTCAGTTTTCTTTACTGTGAGTTGTTTAATGTTATTGTCTTTGAAAATGTTTGTTCTTCTGGGAGTCCAGTTCTATTATTTCTTTGCTCTGTCTTGCATTATTTTCACATTGTTTGGATTTAATTAATTAATTCAGAAACCCACATTAGGATGAAATGATAAATAGTTTTGTGAATCATTTAATCAAGCCTGTATTTTATGTTGATCAGCATAGCCGCCCGTTGACTTCTATTATCATACGACATTACTGAACTCCGTGGTCGTGTTTTTAAGGTAGATGACCATGTCTCTTTATGTGAGAAAGTAGGCAGTTGCTTACGGAGGATGGGAGTCTAGTACTGCTTCTTCCTTTGAACGATGGTTAGATGAACTGTCTGCCTCATGTGACTCTGACTGTTGAAAAGGGGCGTAAAACCCAAACAAACTGAATTAATTACAGAGAACGCATGTTCTGGTACAATCGTGAAATCCAGTGCGGCCACCAAAATGGAAAACAAGTATCTGTAGATTTATATGAAAATGTTTAGTGTCTTACCAAAACATATAACACCTGTGATAATACTAACTAGTAATCACGAATAGTCAGGAAGCTGTAAAAGATTAAAAAGAAACAACAGGTAGTTGTATTTAGGTTAATACAATTACCTGAACAAAAGTATCAAATAAGTTGAGATTAAGGTGTTTGGTAGCAATATTACGGATCAGATACTAACAATCTAAGGGAATGGATCTAACAATTAATGAAGAGTAACGAAGTTATCAGGTCAAATTGTGGTACAAACACTAATATCGGCATTCAGAGTATACACTGTTATTTTCTTGAACGGTCAAATCCCAGAGGTCTTGTGGTTTGTTAATGGGCATCAATGAAAGTAATCTTACTTCGTGGCGATACAGTAAAATACATTCGGAAGTAATTTTAAGATGGTATTGTTCATTAGTCCCGTAGGACATACAAACAAACAAAACAAAAACGCTTTCAGAGATAAAGGTCAATTCTTAGTTAGCCGGAAGTCTGACATTGAGGGACTGGTTATGTCGAGAAACTATTTTTGACGGATGTATTGTCGATTATATCGAGTAGCAGTCTTGGTTCTTCAATACTCGAATGTCAAATGAAGGATTTTATTGCAGGAGAAACGATACTGGTGAGTGACATGGATTTGCGACTTCTGCAAATAAAAGGATCATTAGAGTCACTCTTATGTCAGCAAAGAACTGATTGTTCTATTAGTAAACTAACTCAGGTGTCCATCAAAACACAAGTAGCAATGAACGAAGAGCAGCATGTTAATGGTAAAACTTTTACAGAATTGGATGAGTTTAATGATGTCTTAAAGTTATTATCCGTAATTAATGAACGGGACAAGTTTGTATGTGTTTGCACTAATTTGTATTTTGTCAGTTTTTTGCATTTCTTGAAGTTTCTTGTCTTGCAGATTTCATGTTCGTACGGATAAATCTTGCCACGTAGGATTTGGTTACACTTCAGACTCTGTGAAAAGAATTATTTTTGTTGACGATTTATGTGTTGAAAATTTTGGAATAATTACGAATGGCCATGCGATTTTTGTTGCCCATTTCACAGAAATATGTGCTTTATCTAAATCATTGTTCAGAACAGAAAAATACTTCCAAATTGATTATTATTTTATAAAACAAATATTGTTTTTGAGATGAGAATGTTATCCCACAGTCATAAAAATCACACTTTAAAATAATGATGCAATCATTTTAGACAATAACAAATAGAAAGTGTCGTTTTTGTTTACAAATAATCGGCCAACAAATGATGTGTGAGCTTTCGGGCATGATTGTACTTCTGATTTGATAACATGCCATCCGCATTTAGAATGATAGATTATTGAGTTTCTTTGACCTCGCAAGAGGGATAATCTCAAATGGGCGATTATTCACTATCTTTAAAAATATTATTTACATTAGTAAAGCCTTTTTAATGCAAACATTTTTCGTTTGTATGATATAGGGGACGCCATGACAAGGGCTTTTTAGGAGTGTATAAAAGAGCCATACTTTTTTGGACAGGAGGAAACCAAAGCGATACTGTACAAGCATCCGGCTTGTCGGTTTGAAACTCCTTATCTGTACGGTTTAAGTTTAAACGACATTGGAAACACGGTTATTTCTGCATGAATAATATATTTATTAATTGTGATACTTTGAAATGAATATATATGGACCAGAGAACCCAGACAAAGAGATGGGTAGAATACCGGTATGTATAGTCAGACCGTGACGTATCATGACATTGGTAGAATCCATTGTTTCTAAATGATTACAATCAATATGGTTATCTTGAACACAGCCATGTCTGATCTTAATCCATCTAAAGGTATTGAGCAGATTTTGGATACTTGCATTATGACAATGTTTGTTTGGGGTACCACTACACAGAGAATTCCAAGTGGTGGGTGGGTAGGTAGGAAATATCTTTTTTTACAGGGAATCGAAAATACCTGTAATATGCTGTTTATATATGTACTCGTATAGACAAAGATCACCCAAGAGGCTAAACAAGTTGGGCTGGGCCGTTTTTTGGTGAGTTGGTAGCGTAACCCCAAAAAAGGTATTTTTTACGGATGGCCCTATTCTGTTTTTTTTTCATGTCATTTCTAATGTTTCATTACATAGATCGCTTAGAATAAATTCATTTGAGTAATCAGATGTGGGATTGTTCTTAATATTTTAAAGGTTATAGTTGTATTACACTTTTCAACGTATCAAGACGGATATACATAAGCAACCCGTTGCGATTATAAGGCTTCCTGTGCTGTATTTGAGGTTGTGAACTAAGTTCTTTCATCGAGTACCTTTCAGGTTAATGAAACATCCGGGTAACCGATTGTCTGGTGTCCGGCTTTAAAGTTTTTGTTTTAGAAAGATTTTTTTAATGAGACACGTTTTAAAGTTTTCTTTTGATTCTTTTTGTTTGGGATTTACAAATCCGGGCATTAAATCAATTACCAATATTTTCCCAACTATGATTGGAATAATAACTTCTTTAAATATCTGTACCAACATAGTCTTTTAAATTTTTACTTAACATATTTATTCGCACAAAAGAACTGAGGACAATGAATTTAAATACAAATTAGGTTCGGTTATATTAGGCATATTTTGTGAATGTGTCATTCTTATTGCATTTAAAGCCCCATTAGCGTTTTGCTGTAGAAAAATATATGCAAAAACATTTCATAGTTGATATTATCCCAAAATAATTATTACCGACGAAACAAGCCTTTTTTCGTCTGAAAACACTCATTTTACTGTGATTTTTGCTTTTTGTAAACTTGAAATATGTAGAGCGCGTGACGTCACTTTACTACGTGTGCATAGTATGACTGCAGGCGTTCTATAAATAGTATTTATTTCAATGATATTGACAAAATACGAAAGTGATTTCGGAAACATTTTTTCTTGTTATAAAGTATGCACGGGAGGAAAACACACCGGATTCCTCTGTTATAGAACAAACAGAAACTAATAGGACCAATACATTTATAAGCTTATGGGGCTTTAAATCAACAATTACAAACTATATCTTAAAAAAGCTTGTTGAGTGTCTTTTGGTGTAGAGGTTCAATATTCATTAACTCTTTAAAGCTGATATGAATCAAGTACTTTATGCTGGGGTACATATTTAGGAAAACTTTGACAGTGACGAGTAAAGATCATACTATTCCGTATAATCTTCAAATACGGGCTAATTTCATCTTTCCACAAGGAGTTGGCAACTTCGACATTTTGTCACAGAAATTAATGACTGTCACAACAGGATTCGAACCCGGGTCGTCGGGTTACAAGTCAAGCACACCAACCATTGAACCATGACCACAGCTGCTGGTTAACCTGTGAATAAATGTCGCCAAAGGTTAGATAGAAATTATGGTTTTTGTGTACGATTAACCTTTAAGAAGAGGTTAATTTATACATTTTGTATTTATATATAAATATACACAATTCACAGTGCAACCTTCCCAAAGCAAAATTCTTTGGTAGAAGAAAATTGTTATTGAGAGGTTGTTGCTCTAAAGAGGTTAAATTGGTAGTTAAATCGTGCAGTGAAAAGGGAGGTTGTTGCTCTAGAGAGGGCCGCTCTGGAGAGGTTATACTGCACATGTACTTATGAGTAGTCTTTGTGCACGAGTAAGTTTAACTGTATGTCATTATCTGCTTTATGTTGTTTAACGACCTCTTCGACAGCTATGGTCATTTCAGGGTCGCCCCAGAGTGAGGGGAGATAAGATACAGTAGAACCGGGCATTTGTATCCCTACTCTTATTTTGAATAGTTTTTCCTGGTTATTCATTGAGCCCGGTGGAAAACACTGCTATACACGCATCACTCATTTTTCAGTAATTTTCTAGGCACAGTATATAACTTGGTTCGGTAGTTGGAATGGGGGACACTGAAAAGGCGTGTTTGTACGTTAGTATTAGTATCAATAATACCATATCATGACAAATCTTCAAGATAACGGACATTGATAAAAAAACAATTTATCGCTAAAATTGCTCGGTGTACGGTACCATGCTTTTATAGATTGCATATAATTGCCAGTATAAACGTCAAATTCCGTCAATTCTTTTTAGACATCAACCAAAGCAATAACATAAAGAATATCAGAAATATCTTGAACGAATATTATCATATTCGTATAACCTCGGACAAAAAAAATGCCCTTACAAGTTTTATCTAAGATTGGATCGCAATTGTCTCTCGATAATAAAAGACACTAGCATCGACCGGGGTTATTAATACTCTATGCTAATATTTGTCGATGAATTCAAGGGAGAATTTTCGTTCCGTTTAGAAGTCATTACAAATCAATCACAATATTGACATAAAAGTCAATTCATAATATCTCTTTATCTGACAGTTAATGGACTATGTTTGTAAACATCGGATTGTGGTGGAGACTCAGTGGAGGGGGGACAACTCTGTTAGGCTTAAGTGTATAATTAATGTATAATTGAATTATTCGAAAGTTCGGATCGGACCTGATTAGGCGTAGTTTTTCAAGGATGTCAGATTTTCACATAATTATTATTTATGTGCACATGGAATAGTTTTGTTATTTAAAGAAAGTTTTAGTGAAACGAAATACCTGGAATTTAACGCATATATATAGCGTTAAAATGATTCTTTTCTGTAAAAATAAAGCGATACATTGTAATATAAAATGTAGGTTCGTTTAGAAGTCTTCAAAAAAGAGAAGTTCAACGCTGTGTGTCTGAATGTAAGAGGCTGTTCATTCACCAAATAAGTGATGTAATCATTTGCTGTAATTAAACGCTGTTTATTAAAAAAGTACCAGTATATGTTACGGTAAATTAAACGCAGGTCGAAAATGCACGAACGTGATAACTTTACGTACGGTTGGTTAATGATTTCAACTGAACTATGTTCTCATAATTCGGTTCGTTTGGTCGTGTAAATATAGAAGTTATTTCTTCATGTATGCTTATTTTACGAAAGAAACTGATAACAATTATGTACACTTATTGTTAGATGTAATTTGCCTGTGTGGAAATATTAATTTGTAATTCAACGCATACGTTTTCTGCGTCCTTTTTAATAACGAAATTTCGCAATACTTCAATAAGTTCTTCCTTTAATGACATTGATTAAAATGATTCATTTAAATATGTTTATGAAAAGGATAAATTTCAAAATAGCAAATAATCCAGACATGTGTCACTGATTGTATTTAACTTTTCAACAATTAGGATTATTTATAATCGCTCTTGCATGCTTTTGATGTATTTATTTAAATCAACCCCGTGCATATATACACCATAGAGTGTACACTGAACCGCTTACACACTACTGTATAGTATTACTTACGTTAAAGGTATATCTTAACTATATATTTACCTGTACTCGCACGATTAAACTAACTTTTATTAGACAGTGTGGCCTAAATATTTGTATATACACAAAGTTGTCATTGGTTGGAGTTCCCGTAAGTTATCGGCAAAATTTTACCATTTTAAGTTTGAAAATCGTGATATCTGTTTATAGTGAAAATTTTTCACTTCGGTCACTAAATGTGAATGTATTAAGTGTATCCATTGTCATACAGGTGTGTTGTCTGAGTTTTTACAGCCGTGTTCGTGTATTGGATATTATACGTATATTACAGAGAGAGATAATGCTGTCACGTAAAATTGGACTTTGTTATCGGTAACAAAACAGTGTCACATAGGATCAAAAATTGTGTTTTCTATCTAATCAAGCGTTGTGTGTCACATCTTCCGTTGGATTGCGGCTTTCATTGACTTTGGTTAATGAAGGCAATTGTTGGTATAGTTTTTGTGGTGTATTTCATCGTGTTAGTGTCGGAATACTGTCATTTGTGTTGTGTCCATCTCTGTATTAATACAATATTATGATATACTGAGATTTTTCGAATTTTTTTTTTCTTACACTGGATTATTTTATAGTTTGAAAAAGTGGTATGGTTATTTCGTTGTTGTTTTTTGTTGTTAATATCGGATTAAATATAAACCAATCTTGGTGTGATAGCTTCGTTGAGTGTGTTATATTTGGTGCTAGGTACATGTGTGGTTTATGGAATAACCGAAGTTTCACGACGTCGTTTTGCTTTTTTGATGCATAATCCTCTTTTTAGTACATGTATATAAAACACGTCCTGTTTAGACTCTCTATTGAAAGTTAATCTCGTGTTCAAGTAGGGGTCAACAAACTTAAGGGAGTAGATTAGGGGTTTGTTAGCAATATTACCACAATAGATTCTTCCGATTTGTTTGCGTTGCAATAGATTTAGTAAAAATGTAACAAACACCATACATTTTAGTAGATTGTTCTGATTGCTATGTGGTGTTATTTAAACATTACTGCATTAGTGTAGTAACTGTACATGACAGGTATGGTTCAATGAAATCAAACTAAGGTTTATTCATTTAATTCGGTCACGTGACACATTTTTTGAACTTTTTGCGAACTTTAATCGAGTTTTCGCGTTTAAGGTTTGTGTCAGATTTGATTTTACTGCCTGATCTGTTTTAGTTGAAAAAAGTAAAATCTACTTGATTTATTCACGTATTCATAGATTTTAGTAGAACATGGTTTTCATTATGTATACATGCTGAGTTATTGAAGGACAGTTTTTTCTCATTCATTTATGCATGAATAACAAGATTAATAGTTATAAGATACTAGTATAGTTGACTATACATCTGTCATCATTTCTAAAGTGATCATTGGTACCCGGCGGAGTCCTTACATAGCTACTTCAAATTATTGGAAATTTGATCCCAGGTTCTGTTTATTTTGTTGTAAGCAAACAAAAATACTAAAATTGATTGCATTTGATAAGCAAATCGGATTACTCACATGCAAGGATGACATCCGAACGGCACTGCCTCTTTACTTTGTACGCGTCTTTAGATCCAACCCACTATGTTTATTTTTCAAACATAGGCTTGCCTGAGGATTATATATATCGTTATTGACCCTAGACGCGAGTCAATAACAGATCATGCTTAAATCTAATTATTTATTCATGTAATACTCGAGTCTAGATCATATTTCCAATATGTAACGTATGTCTGTAAAATAATATGGAGATGAACAGTTTTGATTCAATTCATCAATAACGGAGGTTCCGAAATATTTACGTGGTTTTATACCGTTCTTAAATAAATTAAAATTGATGAATGATGTTATCATTTATGCATGAATCAGCCTGTCTGGTAAATTTACGACATTTTTGAAAATGTCATTTTTCTTATAATGACATGACATTTAATAAGATATCTGCATGTTTTGTTCAGTTAAAACAATAAGATTTTCGTGATGTGTGGTTCCCACAGAAAAGACATCTAGCGAGATGTTCATTTCATTGCTGATTTTAATTTACAGATTTCAAGTTTTTGAATATTGTCTGAAACGTTCGTTTATCTATCTGATAAACAACACCGGTTAGGTGTGGATAAATATTTGCGTATCCTAGATTTGGGCGATGTATACTTTTTATCAAACCAGCCGTTATCTATATAATGTTGTAATGTGGACATATGCATCCGTGTATAGTTGGGTAGTTTTCCAGTAGATGGATGAGCAATGTCTAGTGGTTTGGTTAAAGCTAAGCTTTCGTCACGTTCACTTAGGATTTCTTGAACTGTTTGGAGGTGTTTGTTCGTAAAGGCTGAATGTGAAATATGAACTTAGTTTCCTATCATGACGTTGACCTTTCATGACGTCAAGTGTTGCAGAAAAAGTGTATTCTGATTCGGACGTATTGAACTCTGGGATAATTTATGACACGTGTCTATGCAACTTACAAGATAATTTGTTTATTTCATTTTGTTTTCATATATTTTTCAGTTCTGAGCCAATTTCCGGAAATTGACGATTTGTTTACACTGATTGTAATATAGTGACACGCAAATATATACACTGACATTACATTTAGCAGGATTAAATAACCGTTGGAATTTGATACTAGTGTGTTTAAAATAACAATTTGACTACAAAAAAGTGCTATTTACCACAGTTTGTGGATATTTGTGACAAATACTTAATTTCGAATTATACATTGAGGAATAAGCTTGTGAAATACAGATTTAACTATATTGATAGTATAAAACTGATGTAAGCTATTCAACGGGAATGTTTCATACTTAGATAAAGTTAAGGATTAACATATTATGGCCGGAATTATGGAAGAAAAAGAATTAGAAAGTAAGCGAGACAAACGGAGAGCGCCGAAACCTCCCCCGAAACCAAAACGAGGCGGCCGGAAGTTCAGTCGTGATAGCTCACTTACGGTAAGAAAGTTTAAATGTGTTTGGTGATAAAGTGTTGTGAGAAATGAATACACCCCAAACCTCTTTGATATTGTGTCTCTGTGATCTGAACTCAGATATGTTTGAGAAAAATTGACCTAGTTAGGATAAAATTAGTCAAATGGCGTCTTTCTTTTTGTTAATTTAGCGAGTACAGCATGGTACAACGTAACTAAACTCAATTGACCGCGCTTTAAACTTTTATGAATAAAAGAAGAAGTTTAGTAACAGTGTTTCGCACATAAAATACCTATGATCGACAAACATACATGCTTTCTCTGTTTTCAGTTTTTTTCACAGGCTATTTGAAATACAAGGCCATCCATTAGCATTCATTTCATTCGAAATTCCAAGCGAATAAGTTAAATTTGGTAACGATATACTTTAATATCAGTAGGCATTTATCATAATAGAACCTAAAAAGGTAAACAAATATATATTCACTGTTTATTGAACTAGTGTTCCAGCAATGAGTTTTAAATGTTCAACATATCAATGTTTTAATTAACAATTATACTGTAGTTTAAACGTCACACAACTTGTATCAACTTTACTAATGGTTGTTTATATAACTAACCATGAAGTAGAAATATGGGCCATATTCGGTTGCTAAATGAATGGACATTATAGTATTGGAATATTTAATTGAATTCTAAAGGAATGTCAGCTAAGTGAATATACGTTATAAATATAGTGCAACCTCTCCAGAGCGGCCCTCTCCTGAGCAACAACTTCCCTTCAACATTAGCACGATTTTTTCCACTGACGATTTAACATTTGATCTCACCTCTCCTAGAGCACCACTTTAATTACAACTT